>BQNB010093228.1:3973-26419 GCA_026074375.1 Tanacetum coccineum | reverse complement strand
TGATATGTTTTGTTTTGCGTAACGATTAACAATGTGTGAGATATTTAATTTTTAAAAAAGAGGTGGAAAGTGAGTTTTTTTTTATTTTTAATGAAAAAATGAGTTGCTAAGATTGATTAATTGAGTCTATGATAAATATTGAGTCTATATTGAACTTTTGGCCTATGATATAAGTGGCATGAAATTTGGTGGCATTATCAAAACCTGACCATGTGCGATCATACCGCCTACTAGGGCTGTAAACGAACTGAACGTTCAGTGAACATTTCATGAACCGTTCGGTAAAAAGTTCGTTCATGTTCGTTTATTTATTAAATGGACGAACATGAACACTATTTTACGTTCGTTTAGTTAAATGAACAAACATGAACACAAGTCACGTTCATTCGTTTATGTTCGTGAACGTCCGAATTAGGCGTTTATAACGTTCGTATTAAAGTTCATGAGAATTATATGTTTATGTTCGTATATATCATATCCTTGTCATTGTATACTTTTAAAGTTGGATACAGTTTAAGAAATGAAAAAAAAAACACACTTATAAAACATAACATTATGCATAATTTGATAATATTTTATGTTTTTTTCTACGTTCATTTATGTTCGATCGTTTATGTTCGTTTAAGGATCGTTTAGTTCCTTAATAAACGAACATAAACGAACATGAACAACTCATTTTCTTAATAAACGAACATGAACAAGAAAATTCGTCCGTTTAAACGTTCGTGTTCGTTTATTTGTCCGGTTAAAATTAAATGAACGAACATGAACAAGGCTCCGTTCGTATTCGTTCGGTTCGTTTACAGCCCTACCGCCTACACTCCACTAAAAAACCGCCATGATCATTTCATTTAAGGAAGAAAAAAAAAAGAAAAAAACTTGGATAGTATCCAAAAATCATCCGTTTGAAACACAAAATCCACTTTCACGCAGGCCGGCTATACTAATCTTTTCAAACTTCTAACATTATTTAAATCCCAGATCCAATCAAACACAATAATAAAAGAAAAAAACTTGGATAGTCACTGAATAACATTATCCATTTCAATATCCAAAAACCATCTCTTAACAAAAATGACACTTTCCATTAATCCACTCTTAACACTAATCTTCATTTTAAGTACAACCACACTCATCCAATCACACCCATCAATCCTCTTACCCCACTCACCACCTGTCACCATCTCCGTAGCTGCCTACGGAGCCATTGGGGACGGTGTCCAGTACGACACTGTCCCCATCCAATCCGCAATCGACGCCTGCTCGTCAGCAGGCGGCGGTCGCGTGATTTTCCCATCAGGGAAAAAGTACTTAACAAAAACACTTTTTCTAAAGTCAGATGTCGTGCTAGAGGTGCAAAAGAATGCAACTGTTTTAGGTGGGACCCAGTTGGAAGATTATCCTACGGAACAGGAGAGATGGTATGTGATTGTCGCTGAGGATGCTGAGGATGTTGGGATAACGGGTGGTGGGGTGATTGATGGACAAGGGTTGAGGTTTGTTACGAGGTTTGATGTTAAGAAGAATGTGATGGTGAGCTGGAATGAGACGGGTGCGTGTTTAGGGGACGAGTGTAGGCCGAGGTTGGTTGGGTTTATTCGCTGTAGGAATGTCAGGGTTTGGGATATTCATTTGTCCGAGCCTGCGTATTGGTGGTTTGTGTTCTGTCTCTTTGATCTTACTTGAATTTGTTTGTGTTTTAAATGGTAGACAAATAGTTTTGAGCAATGTGATCATCTTAAGACGTTAGTGTTATTGGGTTGTGTTTTGAAATCGCTGGTTAATTGGAAGCATCTAAAACTGATTAGCTTATTTTCTTTATTTGCTTATTTCAATACAGAAAAGCTCATAACCCTACCTTTTTTGTCTTATGAGCTTATATAAGTCTGTAAGCTCAACTTGATAAGCATATAAGCCGAAAAATATGAGCCTATGAGATTTCCCAAACACAAGTAAGCTCATACGCCAGAAAAATAAGCTAATCCAAACACCCCGGTAAATGGTAATATGAAAAAACATATAGAGGTGTTCGTGGTTAGGCTAAAATCAAACAAATATTTGTTACTTATGCTAGTCAAATTTGATTGTGTACACATCAACATATAACCTGTGTTTTGCTATAGACTATCTGATTATTGTGTTTAAAAATAGAAGGTAACAGTTGAGTTTTCAAATGGGAGGTAATCAGTTGAGTGTTTACAAGTTGCAATCTGAATATCTGAAATAGGAAGAAATAAAGTCTCCCATATTCACTTTAAAAGTAAATCTAACACGGGCAAGCTCATTTTAGACTTCAAAATGCGAGTTTTGTTAGTCAAAATTGATGTATCACTGAAAATTATACCCCAAACAAGGATGGTGCCACTGGTTGCAACTTTGCAAGTAAGTTTACAGTTCTTTTCAGTTCTGATACATGGTAATCTGATTGCAGTTTGCATTTGGTACAATGTGATAATACATACATTCATGATATGTCAATTTATGGAGATTTTAATACCCCAAACAACGATGGAATAGACATAGACGATTCAAACAATACGGTTATTACAAGATGCAACATCAACACGGGTGATGATGCAATCTGCCCCAAGACATATGATGGCCCGCTGTACAATCTATCAGCTACAGACTCTTGGATTCGCACCAAATCTTCGGGTATCAAACTTGGTAGTGCTAGCTGGTTTGAATTCAAAGGCCTTGTTTTTGATAATATCACAATAGTTGACTCTCATAGAGGACTTGGATTGCAAATACGCGATGGAGGTATGAATATCACAACTCCTAATGTGAATTTTTTTTTTTTGCAAATATTAAATATGTATGCTTTTACTTTTGTCACTTCATATTTTACATGATCTTTATATATGGACCATTTATGCCTCAAGTGCGGCGTGTTTGGATGTGATTAAATTGTTTAATCTTTTTGACAAATACTGTACTGACTTGGATTATGATTTTCTCGATCAAATATGGTGAAATTACCTAGATTTGAAAAAGCCAATCTGTAGTAAGTTGCTAAAAGAAAACTGATATTCACGTACATTAAAAATAATATCTGTATAGTGCTTCTAAGTTTGTCATATATTTTTGTTTGGCAGGAAATGTAAGCAACATAACGTTTTCAAACATAAACATAACTACCAGATACTATGATCCATCATGGTGGGGTCGAGCAGAGCCAGTCTACGTAACAACATGCCCAAGAGATAACACTTCAAAGACCAGTACAATCTCAGATATTCTTTTTGTTAACATAACGGCAACATCAGAAAATGGTGTCTTCTTGTCAGGGTCTAAAAGTGGCGGGCTTAGCAATTTAAAGTTCTCAAATGTGGACCTAAATTACAAAAGATGGACTAGCTATGATGATGGGTTGGTCGATTACAGACCAGGGTGCCAAGGGTTAGTTGAGCGTAACTCAGCTGGGATGATGATGGAGCACATCAAAGGTTTGGAGGTCGAGAATGTAAATATGAGATGGTTAGGAGATCGTGCGAGGATATGGAATAATCCATTGGATTTTAATCCCTCTACCGTACATGACATTTCATTGTTGAATTTCCACTCAAATTCCTACTGACGATAAACATGATGAATATACATTGTTCTTTTATTTAATACAATATACATGTTTTCTGTGTAAGAAAACTTGAGATATAGATATTGGTTCTCAGGATTAGAGAGAGTGTGAAACTAGTGAAAAGCTTTTCTCAAATTCTTGTATGTAATGCAGTTCAAAAAGTTTGGGAAGCTTTGATGTATGTTTAACATCTATAAAAATAAATGAGATTTTACTTCAGTAGTGGTTTTTTTTTGGGTGAAAAAGGTGAATATATATCAAGCACAGAAACTTTTACAACAAATATGAAAGGAAAATCTGGACATGCCCAAATTCCCTTACGCTGTTGCGTTCTCGAGTTTTATTTTGAGGGTAAAAGAAAAGAAAGGAAAGAAAATAAAAGTATTCTTGTGTTCTTTAGTTTTTTTGGAAGGAAAACAAATGGAAATGATAGGAAAGAGAGGAAAATGGAAGCATTTTGTTTCCGCCCCTATTTGGGCGGATTGTCTAGAAAAGAAAAGCATACATGTTTTAATTACAAAGTAAATGACCAATTTACCTTTATGAGTTTCCTCTTTTAACAAGTTATATATTACATGTAAAGGGTATAAATGTAAAAGTTTTAATATCATTTCATATCCTCTCAACTCAAGAGCATGAATTATGTGAACTTTCTTTTGATTTCCTTACATTTTCTTCCTTCTCAAGAACACACAAAACTTTCTTACTTTCCTTTCTTTCCTCTTCCAATCATTTTATTTCTTTTCTTTTCTCTTGTATAAAAACCCGAGAACGCATTAGAATACAAACTACAATGCAGAAACAATACAAGTGCTTAAACTGCATATCATACAAACTAAAAACAGATGTTACCCCAAACATTCCATATTCACCAGATATTAAGACCGTAACCCCATAACTACATTTCCTTAAGCATAGAGTCTTAACAGATCATTCAATGCTTCCACTACTTTAAGTGACCTATAGAACTCAAATGCAGGGCCTCATTATGAAGGTTATAGCATTCTCCATACTCACCAAAGGATAGACATTGCTATGCTAACTACATTTCCTGCACATCTTCATACGCCATACTCACACAAGCAGCTGCATCCTCACTTGTAGAGTAAAACTCACAAAGAAAACAGGCATCATTAGCATATATAGATCACACCAATGGGAATCCAACCAAACCTCCAATGACAATGTAAGGCTGAGACCAAGAAGCTTCAGTAGTGGGTTTTGAATAAAAGAGTTGAATGTTTAACTTGAAACAAATTATATGATAGTATTTGAGCTAGGGGTGCAACTAAGTCGAGCTTTATTGAGCCTTGAGCTAAAGCTCAAGCTCAGATTCGAGCTCAAAATGTTAAATGAGTCAAGCTCGAGCTTATAAAAGCTTGGCTTGAGTTATTATCGAGTTTTTCAAACATTTGAGTATACATATGTTTTTATATGTATTATGTGTATTTTAAAAGCTTATAGGCAGGTACATTAACTTTCATATACTTTATTTATGATTGTATTGAGCTTTTTGAGTTGAGGTCGTGCCAAATTTAAATTATATCTTACATTCTAATTTTATTTAGTTTAAAAAGTATTTGAAATTTATGAATGAGATATCGAGTCTTTAAGTATAGAGATTGGAATGGAACATCTTGAAATGAAAATGACTTGTTTTGAACCTAGACAAAATCCGGTGTTAGGTGTTTAACTACAAAGTTGTAAGAGCCTAATGGTTCTCATTAGTTAGAGACTTAGAGTGCTAGGTGTCGTAACGCGGGGCCGGGAGTTATGCCAACGTGGCTCGGCTTTATGACGCGTTATGACACCGGAGGGCAAGGTGTTGCAACGCTGTTGGTGAGGGCGTTAAGCCACCAACGTGTGTTGTAACGCTTTTTTCTTTTTCTTTTTGATTTGTATGTGTGTATATATGTTGATTTTGTGTCTGCAGTGTGTGTGGGGGGGTGGTATTAGTAAGAAGATGATAAATATTATAAATATAAATATAAAGTTTGATTTTTTTACAGCATAGTTCTTGTGGTTTTTTTTTGTTTTTTTTAACTAGTGTGCTTACCGAAGTAAAAAAAATATATTTTAATTTTGTAACTTAAAAAAAATTATTATTTTATATTTTAATTTGATAATTGAAAGTAGTTTGTTTGAATAAATGAAAAAGAAAAATAGGGTGTCTTAAAAGGGTGGCGTTATGAGGTGTTATGAGTGAATAGTTATTTTGATGTGTTGGTGTTAAAAATAAAATTACTGAAATAGCACTGAAGCGACTGCACTTTTTGATGTTATAATTGTTACGACACCTGACACTCTTATCATCTTTCAAATCATAACATTAAATTATCCATATATTACATTTACCATAATTAAATTATGTGTGAAAGTTTACTATTAATTAAAAGTAATTAAAAATTCTTATAAATAATAACTTTAATTAGTATTTTATATTAATATAATAATTAAGTAAATAGTAACATATTAATATAATAATCAAATAAATTGTAACTTAATATAAGAATCAAGTGAATAGTAATCTTCACTAATTATACTTAAAGCTCCTTTCAAATTTAAGTCACTTTCACTTTTAGTCTAAAATATTTTAGTAATCTCCATTAAGTATAATTAAAGCCACTTCTTAAAGTTAAGTCACTTTTAACTTTTAGTACAAAACACTTAATATTTAATCCTCCTCAAACATAAATAATCGAGTAAATAGTAATCTCCATTAATATAATTAAAGCTTTCCCTCAAAGTTAAGTCACTTTTAATTTTAGTTCAAAACACTTAAAATTTAACTCTCCATCAAACCTAAATCCGGTTTTCTAACTCTAAATATAGTAATCGAGTGACACGTAACACATAATTTGAAAGGAAGATATCTCGGTGTGAATTTAAGTGTGGACAATACATTATATGATTCTTTATAATAGGTGAAGTTTCTTAAAAAAATATGATGTTTAATGATAAAAAAAATTTATAATAAAAAACGCTCTATACAAAATGCGTCGTAGCAAAGCGCGGGTAGCCAAAACTCGTTATGACAATCAAGGAGGAGTTTAATGGTGGCCAATCAAGCATCGGTTACAAATATATACTCTATATTGTATATTGTAGCCTACTCCAATGTTCCAGCAATATGAAAAGATACACAAATTACAAGTATCCATCACATTACACACAAATTACATTGATATTTTTTAAGGCATAAAGTCACTTCCGGCAGTACAACTGTTTGGACCATTGTACCTTGCAGACGCCAAATAGACAACAAATCTATTTGAGAGAAGGGTGTCAAACACATCCCTCGTCATGTTCTTGAATCCATTCTATCTACTTTCTCGTTTCTTTGATTTTTTTATGTTTATAACTTTAGTTTGCAATTTTCTTTTCTTTTCTTAATGTATTGTAGCATTATTGTGTTTTCTGAATGTTTTACCTACAATCTTAAAACAGTGTCTTCGTCTAAAAAACTTTTAAATCAGATTAACATACTATGACATAGGTGTTTGAGATGAAGAAGTTTCTTTCATGGCGAATAACTCAGGATGTGCTTCAGGTTCTTTTCCTTTTACATGCCTTGGGTTACCTATTGGAACTAATATGAGCTTGTCTTCTAGTTGGAAGATTTTACTAGACCAGTTTCAATCAAAACTTTCTTCGTGGAAGGTGAATCTCTTTTTCATAAGGGGCGTCTTACTCTCATTAAAGCGGTTCTTGGCAGTCGTGGCATTTATTTTCTTTTGATTTTTAAGGCTCTCGAGATAGTCCTTCATTCCTTAGAAAGAACTCGAGCCACATTTTTTTGGGGAGGTTCTCAGGAAGTCCAAAGGATAGCTTGGATCAAATGGTCTAACGTCCTCTCTTCTTTCAATAAAGGTGGTTCAAACATCGATATCTTAAAGTCTTTTAATCTTATGTTAGTGCAAATATTACGATATTTAATTTATACAGTCTCTTTGTGTTTTGGTGATAACAAACATGTAACTTGTAATACATAACGTAATGTGAGCAAGTTACTCGTAACCACAAATCATCAATGCATACATGCATCAACATCTCTCGACATCTCAAGTGTGCATCAACACAGACATAAGTTTGCATCCGACGTAAATCACTAAAGGCATAAACAAACAAACTTTAAACTTGTTGAATGATCAAAGAAATAAATCTTTGTCTTAAACTTTACATTTCTATAAATGTAAAAAAATAATTTTACAAATATTAATTAGACAAATTGTTTTTGAATTATAAAGAAATATTTTATTTGGTAATTATTTCAAAATTCAAATCTGGACATTTCCCGCCCTCAAAAACAGGTCCTACCTTCACCATATAAACATTTCACCACAAAAAGACAAAAACATGAGTGTCTGTCGGGACGGTCCATTATCTATGCCTGGCGGTCCTTTATTGATTTGGGACTGCCGCCTTCTAACGAATAGTTTTCAGCTCCTATAAATAATGGCTCATTTCCAACTATTTTTCTCAACCCTTTTGCATTTTCTTATCTTTGATCTAAATCTGTTTTCTAATCTTCTTTTCTTTGATCACTTAACTTGTTTAATCTTGTTTAAATGTGATCCAATCAGCTATCCATTCAAGTCCAAGAGAAGAACTCTCGTTATCGTCAAGATACAAAGTTATGTAGTTTAGTTAGTTTTATTCGTTACATTCGTGATATCTATTATCGTAGATCGAGTCCATGTCTTTCAAAATCATTTAGTTGATACACTGGGTTGGTATTTGAGTCCCGAAAATACGAGAGTGATTAGGTTAGTATTTTAGTCCGGAAAATACACTTGGGTGTAAGAGATTGGTTCTAGCTAGATTAGAACTCAATATTTAGATTAGTATCGGAAAATAATGTAAGCAATGCGGTTTATGTGTTTAGGCCTTAAAATACAAGGTTTGTTAAAAACAATTAAAAACAGCCGGGTTATCTCCCGGTAAGCACTTTTCTTTCAGCTAGTCTTTAACTTAGTCTTGCCCCAATTTAATCTCATCCTTATAAAACAACTTGGGGTCGAACGGGATGCCAAATGGCACATATAAATTCTTGATAAGATTTATTGGCATCCTGTTATTAAGATAATTCCAAGCCACATTATTAACATTTAATTCCTTGACAAAAGTTTTAGTTTCGAAAAATTTATTACATGTATCATGACTTGTTTCCAAAAGCTTATTTGACCCATGTGCATAGGCACCATCATCGGTATTTATTCCATTACCCCCGAAGACTGTTTAATATCGATTTTATCATCATTATCATTGTCCTTATCTGATTTTGAATCATCGTGATAAATTACGTTAAAAGGAAATAGATCATTAAAGTATAAAACGTTTTGTTCCTTTTCATCACATTCAGACAATGATGTTTCATCTTTCAAATTAAATTCATTGATATGTTGAGGACTTACAGTAGGTTCAGTTAAGAAATCTAATTTAGACGTTAGAGCATCATTGTAAACAATGGCTAGAAATTCTTTCTCAAAATCTTCAAAGTAGTCCAAATCATCAAAATAACTGACCGTAGGCTCGGGTGACGGAAACGAAGGCATATTGACTTTATCATTATCATTTTCCGAATCTGTTTTCAAATTGTTAGAAAATGAATTTTTGTCATAAATTACCGTGTAATCTTCATCGTCGGATTCGTCAAACGACATTCTAAAGTCAATTTTATCGTTGTTAAGAGAACTTACCGTGGGTTCACACGAGAGTGATTTTTCAGATGTTAATTCATCATTAAAGACTATAGCTGGGTATTTAGTTTCGAAGTTTATGAAGCAATCGTCCTCATCTTCACAGTATTTAATCTTCCCGTAAGTGGCGGTTTGCCAATTAAATGTTCGACCATGTCTTTGAGCTTTTTTTTCTTCAAGTCTGATGTATTCCTCTATAGTGATGTTTGGATCATCCATGATAAACCTAGGCTAAAATCAAAAACAAGGAGACGGACTACAAAGCAGAGTACTTTAAAATTAAATAATGCAAGAATTTAAACAAACAATTAAACACACAATGCAATTGAGTACAAACAGAATTAAATTATGCTAATTAAATTATTCTAAGCTAATGGTTAGAAATACTAATAAATTAAAGGTTAAACTTTTTCACTCCCCAACAGCGGCGCCAAAAACTTGATGTGTTGTCGTGTAGGGTTAATTTATTGATTACCAAGTTTTAAATATATATTTAGCCGACTTATCCTAAAACAACACTTTAACGGGCAATGTACCCGATCGGGTGGAGTTTCGTGGTAAGTAGGGTGTTGAACACTAAGAGCGAGGTTGTTAACCTTATATTCTATCAGTATTTTAGTTAATCTAATTAATTCTATTTACTTGTTAAACCTATGCTAAACCTAGTTCTAATGATAATGAGGAGTTTTTTAGCCTGAGAGACTGACACATGTTTTATGGTGACAATAATCAATTCAAAACACAATAAGCATGCAAGAAGACAATCAAAAGATAAAAGAGCGGTACAAGCCAAATGATAGAAAACTGTATTAGCCATATTAAATCTGATTAAATGCTGGTTTGTTTGTTTAGTGCAATGATTACTTATCTTGAAGCGGCATATCATTTCTAAGACTTAGGCGGGACATCATCCTAAGACCTAGACACGTTGAATCCTGTCACAATTAACGTATCCGCATAAAGAATCCTTTTAGTTTAATTATAATCTATCAAGGGATTAAAGAAATGGTGATCTTGTTAAACCTAGCCCATCGGAACTTTACCCACTTATTGTTTGACGGTATTTTATATACTGGTAGTTCACTGTTCAAGTCTTTACCAATTAATTAAGAACATACTTGTTGAAACATACGGGTCACCTGCCGGTCCAACTAAGCTCATAATTTAAAGGCAAAGATAGAACATTATTTGTGAACCTATTAGTCCATTAATATAAAACACGATATGGAGAGCTATCACAGTATCTAGATTACTTGTTATGTATCACTAGACCCAGTTGAATGATAGGTCGCATATTCAAACACGTAGACAAGTATTAGGTGATAAACATAATTAAACAATCAACGATAAATTAAGCAATGGGATTAAAATAAACCAAACATTAAATCTTCATTAAGATAGCTAATACCCGAGGGTATTAGCCAACAACCATTGTAATTATACAAGCGTGATCAATTAACCAAGGTAAACTAAACGTTTTACCGAACGATACCAAAAATTAAATGATTACAAGAGTATAGGAATTACACGGTGTCTTCTATGGAATCGTGATCGATGCTTGACCTTGTCTGCTCTTCTTTTCTTTAGAAAATCAACTTTTATGTGTATGGTATAGAGAATATGATTTTGCACACTGAAAACTCGTTTTTGAGTCTTCTATTTATAGGCTCTGAAAATTGATGGATATGCCGTACTGAATGAGGTCAATACGACATATAGGGGTAATTTCCTTGGAGTGCGCGCTACGTTAACAATCAATCAAATATATCTTTCCTTCTTTATATTTATTACAGGATCTTTGATTGTTTATCCAGTCTGGATACGGCGTATGTAGGCAGTAGGTTACGCCGTATTGGGAATTAAGTATGCATGTTTTCTTATGAAGTCCAGGCGCTAATACGTCGTATCTTCTTTGTTGGATATGGCGTATTGAGTCAGAAATAAGCAATCTTCAAATATCATCGTTTAAGCTCCAAAATGTGCGCCTGTTAGCATGTCTTCACAAAACACTCCGTAATTACTACAATTAACAACTTTAAGCAATTAAGTAACAATTCTTGCAATAATTATATAAAAGTAGGTAATTTATTCAGGATAAATGATGGTATAAATGTGACATTATTTGATGTCATCATTGTTCCTTGATGCCAGAGTACGCACTTCAATCCATTCGCTGAATCCCGGATTCTTCAGTACAAATTTCTCATAAAATGTGAGAGTCAGCGGTTGATTGTTCCTCTCTATTCTCATAGTTTCATCTTTGGTGACCCTGTCTATTTTGTAGCTGATCTTTATGATTGGAAGCTTGTCAGCTTTGTAGGTGATGTAGTGATTGTATTCGTCAAGCATTTTTTTTCTTTTGGCCTCAAATTCAGCTAGCTTTTGAGCTTGAGCTTGTATTTTAGCTGGAGACAGCTTCTTCTCTGATTTCTCCTGATCAACTTTCAGATCAACTAGCCTCTTCATATCTGTCAGTTGAGCTTGAGCATCTTTTAGAGTCATCTTCTTACCAGAGATGCTAAATTGAAGAAGGTTTAACATTTTTGGGTCAGATTCTCCTTGTTCTATCAGAGGCATAAGGAGTTTCATTGGTTCTTCCTTAGTATCTATGCCTTTTCCTTTATTTTCGTCTCTGGGAGGAGTTGGAGAATACTCAGATGAAGTTGTTCTAAATAGAAAATTAGTGAACTGATCCATAGTCATGTTTTGAGGCAAGATTGAGCTCCGGGAAGTTGGTGATTTGGTGCTTGGGTTTGGGATTAAGAACTTCAGCCTTTTGGAATGGGGTTCTTCTTCTATGGCCTTATCCTTTGAATCCTTTTCTTCTGGTGTATGAACAACCAGAGCTTATGATGTAGTTTGAGCTGGTTCAGAGACAGAGGAAGCTTGATCTACGTTATCAGTAATTGGATGAGCTTGTTCAATACTTGGTAATTCTTGTACAGATGGATGCTCTCCCTAAGCATTTGCCATTACATTATCCTTGGGCGGTTGCTCCCCTTGAGTTAGATTAGGATTTTGAGTATTTGGATTTCCTTTTCCCATTTCTCCCCCTCAGCATTAGCTTTGGCAAAGACTGATGCTGAGTCCAGAAGGCAAACCATATCTCTCATCAGAGTAGTCATCTCTTGAACATGTACATAATTCTGATAAACTCTCTGGGTGCTGTAAGTAAGCTTATCCAGAAACTCCTTTATAACCTTTCTGACCTTCATCCGGATAAAAGATCCCATCTTGGTCAGAAGAACTTTGCTCAGTTCTTTTTGCAGTGTCACAAACCTTGAACTCTCAAGTTTGTTAAAGGCATTGAACTGTCTATTCATAGGCTTGACAGTTTGCTTGACAGATTCAGCAATGATCTCATAAATGGCAAGCTTCAGACTTTCAGAGATAAGATCTGGCAAAGTTGCTTTGAGAGACTCATCGATCAAATCAAGCACAGACTCTTCTAGTTTTTCAGCCACCTTTTGAGTTATAGAAGACTCAAGCCGTTGTACCTGTGTAGTGAGGGAGATGATTTCCTTACGAAGATGACCAAGGGGGTCTGATGACTTGGCAGTGGAAGTATTTAGATCAGTCATCTCATCAGTGAGATTATCTACAGTCCCCTCTTCATTGGAATCATCAGTCCCAAACCCAGAGATTGACACCACTTCATCACCAGGTATTGAGTGTAAATCAAAATCAGCTGGTTCCTCCATACGTTGATCCATATCATCATGCTCTGCCCCTAAGAAAATGATCTAATCTTCATCATCCAACTGAGTTGGTTGGAACCTCTTAATCACTTTAATCTTAGACTCGGTATCATAAGGGCTTTCCTCAACATGGCTAGACAAATCTTCCAGCCTTACATCACCCATTGAGACAAGCCCAGAATCAATTCTCGTATCCTGATCCTTTGGTTTATCAACAAGTTTGACTTTCTCAGCAATAATACCTGCTGATGCGTAACTTCTTTTAAATAAAAACTACGTCAGGTTTTACATTTATAAAACCCTAACTACCTCGACTATTCCTACGCACTAAAGAGCAGTGTACCCTATCGTATATAGTGTAGTGATTGGTAAGTAAGGGTGTCGACCTAAAGAATGGTTTGTGTCTCTAATCGTCTAATTGATTTTATTATTCTACCTAAGAAAGTAGGAAATAAAGCTTGTTTTGAGATTTGAGATTACCGTGATTATTTGGTGGTAAGCCTTACTTGTCGAAAAGGGAATTGGTATAGTGGTGGACAACTAGAAAGGATGAACACATTTAATTATGATCTCAAGTGCAATGTTTAATCACAACCTTAGATGGGGTCTAAAATCGTTAGGTCCAATTTTGTATTTGAAACCTAACCTATGTCTACTGAGTGGAATGGACTCACAGGGAGAATTAACCTATTCTCAGTATACAGTTAATAAGGGTTCCATTTAACTTATGAGATATGCTTTACTCTAACAGGTGGTCTCCTATTAGCTCGCACTCCTTAACCAAATATTTAATGATAATGGCTCGCCTCATGGGTAAAGGTCAAACAACTACAAGGATTGGTATTCCTGTAATCAATCATACATGCCAAGGTTTTTGAGATCATATAGATCCTTGACCGCACTAAACCTTATATCAAAACTTAGATAGGCAAGCAAGGTTCTAAAAGCGCACTACAAAAATTAATAAAGGAAGCAACAAAACAATAAGATCATAAATTAATAATCACAAGGATAATTAATAAATTAAATGCCGAATGATGTGTCATCGTGTAGGTGTTATTTATGTTTTTAAGTTTTAAATTTATTTTATGCCGACTATACCTAAAAATAACACTCTAACGGGTAGTGTACCCGGTCAGATGTAGCTTCGTTGGTAAGTAGGGTGTCGATCACTGAGAGTGGAAGTTAACTCTTAATTTTACCGATATTTTATACACCTAGGTTTACTATTAATATAACCTAATTATTCTAATTAAATCTAATTAAACCTAAACTAATGCAAAGAGGAGGTTTTCAGTCTGATAGACTGGCACGAGTTTAATTCTAACTATCCTAAGGTGATGATAAATAACACACACAAGTGATTAATAAAAGACATGGAAGCGGTCAAATGTTAGGAAAACGTATTAGTCAGTTTAATCTAATAAAATGCCTTAATTGTCTATTGTTCAATGATTGTATTAATTCGTTGGTGCTATATCATTCCAAAGTTAGGTGGATCTTCTTCCTAGACTCAAGGTTTGTCGCTAATTAATCCTGTCACAATTAACCTAAACCCGCATAAAGCTCACACTGTTAATTATAATCTATCTAGGAAACTATATTGGTGGTTATATTGAATCCTAGCTCATGGAGGCTTTACCAGCTTACTGCTTAATGGAAATTCATATACTAGTAGTCCATGCCCACTTAACTACATATGGAAACAGGACGTTATGTGTAGTCCTAAGTCACTGGCTTAGTCTACCTATCCACTTAACCATAGATCAAAACAGGGCTTTCTATTGGCGATCCTATTATTCTAGCTATATGAATAAGCGTTATATGTTTCTATCCCGGACTCTTAGCCTACGCCTAAACAACACCGAAGTTGTAGCGCATTAAATATGTAGGACTAAACCCAGTTGAATGATAGGTAAAACACATAACTAAGTACATAAACGGGTATGAAGTGATAAACATAATCAACATACAACGAATAAGGAACAATTGATATAAAGACAAATCAAAACATTATATTATCATAAACATGGCTAATACCTAAAGGTATTAGCCGATAGTCATTGTAACAATATGCAAAATCATAGATGAACGATTAAACATAATGCTAACCGAACGCGTATAGTGGAGTGTAGAGATTACAAGAGTTTTCCCATCGATTGGACCACTTTACAGGTCCTTCATGGCTTCATAGATCTTCTGAAAATCAAACTTAGTGGTTAAAAGCATCAAAAATAAGATTAAGCACATTGAAAACCCGTTTTTAGGTTTTCTATTATCGAGAGAGATAAATACGGCGTATCGGGGGTTTCTTGGAGTAGGGACCACGTTTGATATCTTCCAGAATATTTTATTACTATATCTGGAATACAGCGTATAGAAATCTCCTGGATACGGCGTATTGGACTTTATTTCTTGGTGGTTTCTTGTAAAGTGCAGTCACAGATACGCCGTATCTTCCTTGATGGATACGACGTATAGGATGTCAGAACCAGTTTTTTCAAATGTCTTCGTTTAAGCTTTAGAATGCGTGCCTTTTTGCTAATCTTCACCAAGTACTTCATAATTACCGCAAATCTCAAATACAAACGATTAAGTAACAATTCTTGCAATAATTATACAAAATGGGTTATTTACATGGGATAAATGATGCTATAAAAGTGACGTTATTTGATGTCATCAAATATCCCCCACTTGAATCCTACTTGTCCTCAAGTAGCCTTTAGAAGTTTATGAAAATGTAACCCTAAGGATTTTTTCCGTTAAGCATTTATTCGATCAATTACAAGTACACAACCAAACACCTCACGAAATAGGAAGATGAAAATACTCAAATCACTCAACTAATCTATGTGGTAGCATGTAACTAATTCGCTCAATTACTCGGTCATGATGAGTATTCTATCATACGCTTGGCAAAGATACACATCTCCACCACTAGAGCTAAGGAGTAACAAGTTTTTAAAGGTAAATTAGGTTTATATTATAAGACTTAGGGTTGATCATTCTAACAATCTTTCACCAAAAGTACCACACCAATAAGGCAGCTGAATCACACATACATGTCCGTAACGACGGAATAGACATACGTGATTCGATCACATCCTCATTCGAGTTTAACCAAGGGTTAGGATGAAGAATGATATGCGGTATGGATCTTCTAACTTTCACCAAAAGTAATAAACCAACAAGGCAGCCGAATCATACATACATGGCCGTAACGACGGAATAGACAAGCGCGACTCGATCACATCCTCATTCGAGTAAAACCTAAGGTTAATCATAGGAAAGGGAAATAAATTGTTTTTAAATAAAAAATTATGAAACAAAAAGATTAAGTCCAAACAGATAAGGTGCAAGTTGCTAGATACTTTTTCCCGACCGTTATCATGATAAAGACACAACTATATACACAAACGTCTTGATCATAGATAAAAAATAACAACCTAAGTTGGCGTTCCCGTAACGGTTAACTTCCCAATAATCCATACTATACATACTTTTACAAGACAAGTGGCGATATCTACCACTTTTATATAAAACTTTACATCGTTGATTTATAATATGTATCAACGAATAATCGATCCTTCAAATAATACCATTGGTTTAAGTTTTAACGAACCGACTATAAAAATTTCCTCCTTTTTTGTTGCGATTTTCTTTTTTTTTCTTTTTTTTGTCTTCTCTTTTTTTTGTAAACCATACTACGAATTTCTACATAATTTCACCATCTTCACAATCATGATCAATCCAGATAATTTATCCATAATCCTCCATACTTCGGATGTAAATAATAATTTGTGAAAGTAGCAAAACATACTGAAAAACTACTATTTTTTACATTTCCATTGCATTGAGCAATTTCCCGACCTAACCATAGATGAAAAATTAGCACGTGCCCAATTGCATTGTGTAATTTTACCGACCATACCAGAGATAGAAAATTTCCATTGCAATACAAGAAATACAAAACTTTACACAAAAGAAACTAGCAACCGATTAAGGACTTAATCTAATAGGGTAGACTGAGGTGTAAAGGTCTAACGAAACAAACATTTGGTGTAAGAAAAAGAATGGACTGGCTCAATAGGTTTTTCTAGGGGAATATTACTCTAAAATGAGAGTAAACAAAGGGTTTATATAGGGGTTAACTAACCAATGTGGTTAATTAATAACACAACATATAGGATTTTTGGGTGTATTCCTAGTAATTTACCAGTTTAAACAAGTTACTCCATCTAAATACATAGTACTTATTATTGTGGTCTCGAATAGATATACTAAGCCAAGTTCTAAAGTCTACAACATCATCGGCACACTCATATTTTTTTGGGATTTGGGTAAACATTTGGAAACGGATAAGGCTGAATCCTCACAATATCTAATAAGGGTTATGTGTGCAGGTTATGTAACTAGTAATTTCACAAAAGTATGCTTGAATTTTTTTTAAATTTGAGCATAATTTAAGAATTTTAATGTGAAAAATAGGACAAGTAACGTTATGATTCCCATCTCCCCACTTAAGTTATACAACGTCCTCGTAGTATAGATAAAATGTTAAAAACGAGAAATTAAAAGAATTAAAATGAGAAACTCCCCTGATATTTGCTCAGTAGAATTCTCCATGTTGAGTTCATGAGCAAGAATGTGTTGAACAGCCGTCTTGAGATTTCAAGACTCCAACACTTTGAGATTTCCAGATTTATAAATAATCTACCAACGTTGTCGATTTCTTTCCAGCGAGATCATTGATGTGCTGTCGTGTAGGGTCAGTTTATTGATTACCAAGTTTTAAATTTATGTTTAACTGACTTATCCTAAAACAACACTTTAACGGGCCATTGACATCATCATTAGCCACCCGTAGCAACCAATCATCCCCTATGGTCAATTACTGTGGACACGATTTTCTACGGCTCAAATGTTGATGATTTGGAGGCAGTAATTGATAGAGGGCCAAGATTAGAGATTGGAGAGCATTCTGAAGGCTTTAGAGGTTTCTTCACACATATAAATAGAGGGGTGATCACACAATTAGGGTCTATGTAGGATTTAGCTTAAGTTTTAGTAATTAGTAGCTATAGTAGGTTTTAGCTTACATTTTCATTGTATTTTCCTTTCAAGTATTGTAAACAATTTGTAATCAATAAAGTCAATTTGTTTTTAATTTCGTGTTTATCAATTGTTTAAGTTTTATTGCAATTATGATTTGAATAAGTTCACAATCTCCTAATAAGCTTCTAAAAGCTCTTCATTACTACTTAAGCTAGCTTATACTCAGTTAAGCCTTTAAAAGCTTAGCTGAGTTTAGATATACACTTTATTTCTCCTTAAAAATACCTCAGCTTATATTTTGGATGATAAGCCAATCATGGAAGGGCTTATGGACCTCACCAGCTTGTTTTTAACAAGCTGGAGCTTGTAGATAAGCTTTTTTGAGCATATTAGATCCTTTTTGAGCTAGGATCAAGGTACTTTTCAATTTCACTTAATTTTAGCTTATTAATGTTTAGCTTATAGATCTGCTTATTGTTGCTTAATTATGCTTTTATTGTGCTTAATCTAACTTTTATTACCTTAATACATTTAGCTTGTGGCTTATATTAATATGTTTTTAAGTTCTTCTTTATTTTGATTAAAACTGTCTAAAAATCCAAAAATATGTTTATTGTTCTAGCTTATTGATTAGTGCTTAATTGTGGTTAAAAATTGCTTAAAAGTTCTCCACATACTAATATCTTAATCTGTTTAAGCTTTAATAGCTTTTATACATCTGCTTTAAGCTTAAAATGGATTCAAAACTTTATGGGTGTATTGGCACAAGCAGTTCTAACTTGTGTTAAAACTGATTGTTAGCCTTTTGATTCTTAAAGCAAATTTGAAAAGCTCAAATTAAGCCTAGAAATCAGTTTATAAAAGTTTTTAAGGTTTAATAATCAGATTTAAGGATTAAGCTAAATATAGTTTGAATCTATGGTAGCTTAGCTTATTAGAACTGTTAGCATTATTAGATCTTTATAAGATTATTTTTGGTGTTGTTTTCATGCTTGTTTAAAGGCTCAAAATGCAGTAGAATATGTCTAGATTATGTGTGCAATTATCTTGTGTGTTTGCGTCAAAAATCTCTAAATAGCTAGCTTCATTTTCAGTTTCAAAAGTCCAGTTTTCAATTTCATTTTTAGATTTGATTAAGTTTGTTTTAAGGTCTGATAATGATAGAATAAGCTCTTTAGGTATCAATCTTTATATGTTTTAACATTTTGAATTTTCACATTAGCTTATTCTAGCTTAAATCTAGGGCTGCAAATAGCCATTTAGCTTTAAAAGTAAAAATAAGGTCAAGTTTGCAGTCTATTTTAAGGTGAATTTCTAGCTTATTGTATGTTTAATTTAGCTTAATTTCAGTGTGTATCAGTTTATTGAGTCAAGCCTTTAATCTGTTTTTGGTTTTTCTTTTACTTTTTATTGCTTATTGAGTCTTGTTTTAAGTTGCTAAAGTGTCAAATAAAATAAACCGAAAAAGCCAAACAAGTGAGTGTAGTGTCATTTTATTATGGTCTGGACTAGCTTATTTTCTTTAGTTAATCTATTTAATTTCAGCTATTTTGGGTCTTTAGCCTATTAGTCTTAATTTGTTTTTGCTTTTTAGGTTTTGCTTATTGCTTAATAGTCTTGAATTTTAAGCTTAAAGTTTTTAAAGGTTCCTTTGAAGTCTGTCTTAAGCTATATGTCTTTAGCTTTTTAAGTGCTTTGTAGCTTATCTGGTCTACTTATTTTATAAGTCATCAGTTGTCTTACTTTAGACTAGCTAAGAGCTTTCATCAGCTTATTTGTTGTTTGTGTTAGCTTATTAGGTCCAAAAAGGCCCCATTAGTTTAGCTTATTTTTTAAGAACTGTTATTTTAAGAAGTTTTTTATAGCTTATTTTTAAGTTCTGTTAAAAGTCTCTTTATTAAAGTGCTTAGTTTAGCTTATTTTATAGCTTTTTTAAAAGAAAAATAATTAAAATGTTTTTTACAAAAAGGAAGTCACAGGGTTCGAACCTGTGACCTCCCTCACACAACACCAACACCTCAACCACTGCGCCCTTGGGACTTTTTCATTAACCCTTTGCACAATTAAATATTTGAACACTCTTTCAGTTTTAGCTTATCTAGCTTATTCGATTTTTAACAGCTTATAGGCTTTAGCTTTTTGAGCCATTTTACTTTAGAAACCTTAGGAATAGTGTTAAGCATTTTTAGTAATTTTCTCAAATTTTTATAATTTAGTTTAGTATTTTTAATCTAATTTTTAGTATAATTTAGTTTAAAAAATAGTTTTAATTAGTTTAAAAATCCAAAAAAATATTTTTCTAATTTTAAAAATTAGTTTAAGTCATTTTAGCTTAGAAATTTGCATTTTGAATTTTTAGAATTTTAATTTGTCATTTTTAGTTAATTATTTGATTTAATTTAGGTATTAATTAGTTTTCAATTACTTTTAAATGTCGTTAGGTTTTTAAATTGCTTTAATTTTTAGTTTAGCGTGCCTTTATTTGCTTTCCCTTTTGCGTTATTAGATTTAGAAACCATATCCATAATATTGATTATTCAAGCACACGATCACGAACCGAAACAAGGTTTTCAAATTCACACTTCGTCGGGATACGACATCCGGGAGATAAAATATTGTTTGTCCTCAAGCAATTTTTATATCGAACGGGATACTCTCTATACTATAATTAATTTGGTATTTTAGGTATATATTATATATCCTATTATCTCCAAATCAATTTTTGGCGCCGTTGCCGGGGAAGTTGTGAAACGAATATCAAGTTGAAGTTTGAAGATTTGTGTTTTGAAGATCCTTCCCCGTGAAGTTATCGTTTATAATTTTCTATTTTCTTTTATAAAACCATAAAAATACAAAAATATTTTTTTTGTTTTCCATTTATTTTATTAAAATACCAAAAAAATAAAAAAAACAACAAAAATAACCGTTGTGTCACTTGTGAAAACGGCTCACCTTTAGATTAACAAACTATAAGAGAGGTATAAGGAGGGTTGATCCTACGAACTTTGACCCGAAAGGAGAAGGTTTTTAAAACGCTTCGCGCTTACCCGCTCCTCCGCTTCTTTGTGCGTTTTCTAGAGAGCTACCGTACACTTGTTCGATTATCGGTTACAAAAATATTTTCGTTCTATCTTATTTTTATCTTGTTTTTAGTGCATGAGCACTCGCTCTACTTCTTCTAATCTATATTCTCCGCTTAGAGACCCCGAGAGTCTTATTCGACGAAGGAATTTAGGTGAACCGTCATCTCTTTTCGACTTCGAAGAAGTTATGAGCATTCCTCATAATAATCAAGGACCCCCTCCTCCTAATAATAATGGTCCACCTCCGGTGGTGAGACCTAATGGGCCAGCTCCTCGATCGATGGAAGAGTTGTGCCAATCGTCTATAAATGGACGGGGTAGACCAATTGCCTCGATTCCAATTCAGGCTACGGATTTTGGACTTCGTCATCACATGATCCAACAAGTTCAAAATACTTGCCAATTTCATGGATTATCGGGCGACGATGCCAATAGACATATTGACAAATTTTTGGAAATTACTCAACATATGAATCAAAATGGGGTCTCCAATGACGCCCTTCGTTTATCTATTTTCCCATATTCATTAACGCATCATGATATCGCATGGTATGATCGCCTTCCAAGGAATTCCATCCACTCTTTCGACGATATGATGAGGAAATTTCTCTCAAAATATTTTCCTCCTTCAATGGTGACTAAATTAAGGAACGAGATCATGAAATTTGAACAAAAACCGCACGAATCATTATTCGAGGCATGGGAGCATTACAAATTATCCATTGATCGATATCCTAACCATAACATGGTTTTAGTTACACAAATAGATACATTTTATAATGGTTTGACATTAAGCCATCGGGACACCATCAATGCTGCAGCGAGAGGAACTTTTATGCAAAAGACACTGAAAGAATGTTACGAATTAATCGAGAACATGACCGCTCACCATAACCATTGGGACACTTCAGCAACTCGAGACGAGACGTCTAGAACTATCTCTTCTACTACTACTACCGAGAGTCCAGAAGTTGTTCAACAATTGGAAATGATGAATAAGAATTTTCTAGATATGATGAGACAAATACAATCAATCAAATCTGTGAGTCTGAAGTGCGAGACTTGAGGTGGTCCCCATTCTTTTACCGAGTGCCCACTTGATGGCTACACTCAAGAGGCTGCTTATGCTACTACGGGTAACCATAATTCGGGGGGTAATTCCTACCAACTACCAGGTGACCGTAATTTGCTTAGCTATCGCTCGAATAATTACCTCGGACCACCCGGTTTCAATCAACCGAATGTGCAAAATAATCAAAACTGATACAATCAAAATCAAGGAAACAATCAAGGAAGAGGGAAAAACTTCAATCAAGGAAACAACAATTATC
>BQNB010093227.1:0-24117 GCA_026074375.1 Tanacetum coccineum | reverse complement strand
CATTTTGGGGGCGTTGACTTGGGTGTTGACCCGGGTTTAAGATTGGACATGGACTGGGTCTTGGGTCTTTTATAATTGTGTTAGGCTTGGATTGGTTTACGATTCAAGTGTTGGGCCAGTTGGGTTTTATAGAATGTTAACAGCCGTTAGTCCTTGGACTAACAATGTAATTAGCCAAGGACTAACGGTGTAAAGGCTAAGGACTTGGGATGAAATTGGTTTAACAATAAGGGTATTTTGGTAATTTTATGGGTTTAGCAATTTTCAAAAATCCAAGAATGCATTCTCGGCTCCAGCTTTTCATGCTTTTTCCAATCTCGTGCTCGTTATTGTCCGTTTTGTCTTTTCTTTTGTCCATTTCTTTAATATCCATACCTGCACATACACAAACACAAAAACAAGCATATATTTGCAATTTTTATTATGTTTTTGGTCTTTTGGGTTTGTTTTTCATGGTAAAAGGTATGTGTATTTAGACACATACCAGTGTCCCATAAGATTCTTCATATATAATTGACGGCGATCTTGGATATCCTCAAGGGTCATTTCTAAATCAGAAATCCTAAAGTGAACAAAAGCAATCTCATCTCTCTGTCCCATATGCTTCTTCTGTAGTTCAAGTATCTGTGTGCGGGCTTCCTTAAGTTTGGTTTTTTACTTCATCAAAATTCTTGGTATGATTATCCAACCATTTACAAGTCTTTCTTCTATTTTTTGAATATAGTTAAAAGAGAGTTCTTCTAAGTAATCCAAAATACTTTCAATCTGTTCCTCATGGTGTTTTACATGCATCTTGATAGAACTTTTTCCTAATTCATATATCTGAGGTAGGGTAGGAGTATAGGTTAAGAAAGATGGCGGTACTAGGATACAGGCTTGCTTTCGAGATGAATTAGATAACGTAGTTGAGGAAGAAGATGGGGATGGATTTGCTTCTTAGGTGGTAATAATTCTTCAAGAACAAAGAAATATCGGGGATCAAAAATTAGTGATGGTGGTAATACTGGAGATGGATTCAAAATAGTTGGTGGAGAAATATGATCTTGTGGTGGGATAGGTGGTTTATTAGCAACAACATTATATGCTTACATATCATGAAAAGGTGAGATGGCTAGTAAGGCCAAAAGATACTTAGATAAATTATCTGAAGGATCAGGAGAAATGTTTCCCGATGAGGATGGGAAATAGTCTGGTGAAGTATGCGTATAGTCCAGAAAGTTAGAGGAAAAAGCATCCTCAATATCAGAAGTAGGATGGTTGGGAGAAGACATCACTCTGTTAACAATCCAGCGGTAAATAACATAAGTTATTTATATAATAGAATAATAGTTATATATCTTTACGTACCATTCGGGAGATGTAGCGGCATGGAGGACTTTCTTGGATGGAAAAAGAAAAGTAGTTATATTTAAGGTTTTAACCTTGTTCTCTATAACCATGGCTCTTGATACCAATCTGTAACACCCCTTTTTTTGACAAATATAGCAGCGGAAGCTAATATGGGGTATTACTTCATAGTACAATAGTTATAATCATAGAAAACGACTCAAAAGAGACGTTTTTGGAAAAATTTAGTTATCATTCATTTATTCATCAGTGTTTTACAAAAAAGAGAGGTCCCAAAATCTAGTAACATAAAGTTTGAATGATAACAGTTTAGCCATCTTCAAGTCCGTGCCACTCCATGCCATAAGTTTCTCAATTACCTGAGATAAATATGCTAAAAAGTCAACACAAAGGTTGAGTGAAATTCATAGGTTTTTGATAAATAGTTTGGGTACAAGTTCAATAGTGGGTTATGTTGTTATACACCCATAATTTGTAATAATTGCAACGAATACAATTAGCATGAAAAACAGTATATATGTTTAAGTTAAATAGTTTGAATTCAAGTCAATAAACAGTGGGTTACATTGTTATACACCCAAAATTGATAAAACAATATTATTGCCCTAAGCTAATGAACCTGATGCCTTAAGAAAACATAGATGATACATAGTTGCCCCGCGGGTGCCTTGCCAAACACCTGACAGATTCAAATATAGTGCGTTTGGGTACTGCAGTAGTAACACGCAAACGAGGAGTTCAACCCAATAGATCTATTCATAATATTTGCGCTCACGTTATAGTGATTAACGGTTCATGATATGGGGACTTAAAGGGGCAAGTAGCAAATAACTCAGGCAATAATAATTAGGATAGCGTACAGTTAGAAAAACACTTGTATTCATGGTTTATAGCATGTATCCCCCTCGCGAGGCTATGAACTTACCAAGTCTTTGAAAAGTAATCACATTGTTATAAAATAAACGAGTATGTAAAAGAGTTTGTAAACAAGCATGTATCCCCCTCGCAGGTTTATAAAACATTCAAAAGTTTGAAATGCGAGGCTATGAACTCACCAAGTCTTTGAAAAGTAATCACATTGTCATAAAATAAAAGAGTATGTAAAAGAGTTTGTAAACAAGCATGTATCCCCCTCGCGAGTTTATAAAACATGTAAATAAGTTAAGGCGAGGTTATGAACTTCACCAAGTCTTTGAAAAGTAATCACACTGTTATAAAATAAACGAGTATGTAAAAGAGTTTGTAAATAAGCATGTATCCCCCTTGCGGGTTTATAAAACATGTAAATAAGTAAAGGCGAGGTTATAAAGTTCACCTTAACAGTATAGGGAATCTAATTGATGGCAAAAGTATGTGAAATGAAAGTAACGGCTTCGTCACACAACCTGGGTAATATGTCAAGTCTTAGTTTGATTGGATATGCTTTATGTCATAATGAAATATCATCTTTGATTGAAAATATTATGGAAATATTGCATCACTGTTCAGGCCATCATAATTCAAAGGTCATGTAGTAAACGTTTAAGGAGCCAGGACACTTTAAATCGTAAATCCAGCAAACTCGTCAAAACGTATACTCCAATGAAACCCCTCACATGAAGCTCCCTAGTAACGTGATACATTATAGTTTTAAGTTTCTTCAAAAGCTAGAATAATTTATATAAAAATATAATATTTTATAAGTTTGCAAAATTGGCAAAATATACCCTTTGATTATAAACTTTTACAAGTTTAGTCCTTTATATAAAAAGTATAAACATATTAAACCTTTAACTTTGAAACTTTAAAAAACAAGTCCTTATAGTTATAAATTAAATAAAACGACATTTTCAGCCCCCCTAGTTATTAATTTCAAAAAGTTATGATATATACCCCTTGCATGGAATACTTTTGCAAAACAAGTCCAAAATGCCATGCAAGCTTATTTTAGGATTCCAAGTGATATTTGCAGGTTATAGCTTATTAGTATAAGCTAAAATAAGAAGTTTTAACGTAACAAAAGTTTAGAAAAAGGATCCGTTAACTAGAAAATCAAAATGGGTCGTTTTTAGGGTTTTTATCAAAAACACATAGGTTTGAGGATTTAAAGCTTCAAACAAGAGTTCATACATGATCTTAAGAGTATTATGAACATTCATGTGTAGATCATAAGTTTATAGAACAAGATCTTAGGCTTACTTGAGCTAAAATGGGTCGAAATGGGTTGTTATGATCTGTACGCCTAGAAATCACTTTGGGGCTTCGTTTTTCTTGCTTCTTGGCTTCTATTATGAGCTTAGGGACTTCTTTTGATCTTCTATGGATGCTATGGAAGTGTTAGAATTCCATTTGAGGGCATGAGATAAGATGTGGGGGATGATTTGAAATGGTGGTGTTGGTTCGTGTATTTATAGGGGTAGAACACCCTTGGTGCCCAAGTTTACATGGTATAAAATATCTAGGGCTAGTGTAGTGACTCATAGAAGCTAGGAAGGTGAGTCCTATAAGCTAGAAACTAAATATGAGGTGAGGAATAGGAGTTTGGAGGACACGGCTACAAATGGACACAAGGAGGTGACAAGGCCAAACTTGGTGGCCAAAGGAGGTGATGGAGGTGCTTGGTAGGGTTCTTCTGACATGCTAGTAAGGTCATAGAGGTGGTAGGATGGTTGCTTGGGTTTTAAATGGGTTAAAATGGGTGAAAAATGGGTATCGGGTAGGTTTAGGGCTCGTTTAGGGTTTAGGGTTTTAAAATGTAGATTAGGGTTTAGGATTAATGTAGTTTAGGATTTAGGATTAGTGTTAGGATTAAGGTTTAGTGTTTAAGATTAGAGTTTAGGTTTTAGGGCTTAGTTTTAAGGTTAAAGTGAAATTAGGGTTTAGGGTTTTATTTTAGGGTTTAGGGTTTTGATATAAACGTTTAACGTTTAAAGCCTGTTTTGATATAACGTTGTTAAATAGATAACGTTTTTGGTAAAAATGATATTAGGGCATAGACTTGAAATATTAGGATGTATACATGATATAAACATAGATATAGATGGCATAGGTAGGTTGTGTGAGCTCGTTAACTTTAGTTATGAAAACCATGTTACATAGTGGAATAAAGCGAAAAATTTCCTTGTGAAAAGGTGGTATGTATAAATAGATTTAATAGATGGATATTTACATTGATGAAAATTGTGGGTTGTTATAATTTACAAACTCAAAACCATTCTCATCAGCATTTTCATTTCCCGTACCTTCCACTAGTTGCTCAATCTCCTCAGCTATCAAGTGCTCATTGACTTTTTCTACATTTTGTTGTGCTTCAAAAGCATCACGACTTTTCTGCTCACCTATGCTTAGTTGAATTGTATCTTGTACAATCATGTTCTCAACCTCAGCAGTAGTTGGGATTTGTGTTTGTGGAGTGAGTCAGGTTGATCGTCTTTATGGAATACGAAGTAATAACAATAGACTTTTGTTGAGCACTTGATTCTCTTTCATTCACATCAGGTATAGGTATCATAGGGGCGCTAGTTATCCTATGCATTCCCTGTGTAGACTCAGTCAGCTGTGATTGAGTTGTAGGAACATCTACCCTAAAAGCTTCAGCATACATCCGATAATTCTCTATACGCTTCATCTCATCAATTATCATCGAGCTTGGAATATTCATTCCAACGTCTACCTTATTCTTCCTTGAATTAAATACGCTTTTAACCATCTCATCATGTTCTAGATTGTGATACTTATCGCAAACTCTTCTTGAGATCTCAGGGTATGAAGTCATGTAGTGACCCACAATAAGCTTTATAAATATCGGATAATGAATTAGTGTTGATGGATGTTCAAGTAGATAGTGCAGTCCTTCCCATAGTAACTCAGCATAGTCTGTATGCACATTGTTGACAAAGAAATACAACATCTGCATGCTCAGCAAAGGTAGTTGATCATGACTAGTGGCTCGTGTTGTAAGACATCGTGCAAACATCTTGCCAAGTGTCTGCCACTGTTGTACGAGACCAGTTGTCTTGAAGTTGGATGGAAATCTTAATTCTAGTGTAAAACCAAGATCGTTTAGAAAGAATGGAGCCATTTCTGAAAACTTAGGAGCAGCAACAAAGCATTTATGATTACCGTTTGTAGCTTGAGGCAGTTAAAAGATTATTCTGAAATCATTAAGAGTCTATACTTTGATCCATCTTCCTTCAAAGTATGCCAAAACTGCCCCAAGTAGATCCATGGTACTGACGATGAAATAGCAATGCTGAATCTTAGTGGATGATTTTGGAGAATATTTGCCATTATTTTTCTTTCATTTGGGCACAACGGATTATCAAGATCAATCTTCTTGTTGGCATCCATGAGAGCATAGCGTTTGTTGGGTGGACACAATTCGTCTTGATGAACATCAACTTGTCTTTGTGATTGTGCCATGATGATTTCTGAATGATTGATTATACGATATTAAAAAACAAACAATTTATATGACATTTTTGTCTTTTTCCGCTATGTCTGTTTTATGTTATGGCAATTCTTTTTGAACATATTTTTGATTAGTTTGTTCTCATGTTCTTATTCTTGCTTTTTCTAGCACATGCCATACGCTTTATTCTCATTTTTCTTTTGATTTTTCGTTTTGTATGTTCTGGCAATTCTTTTTCAAAAACACTTTAGATTTGCTTTTTCGCGTATGTTATTTCTCTCTCTTCCTGTTTAGAATATTCCTCCCAAAAAATTCTTTGTGTAATGATACTTGATAATGTCTTAATTATACATGTTTTTGGCGGCGTTATTTGCATTTATTTGATCATTTCTCATGAACTTTCAGTACTTAATCAAGTATATTTGCTATTATAGGTTCATGGTACGTGTCGTGGAAGAAAATGGAAGAATACACAAAGATTTGAAGCTTAAACGAAGAAGTAAACTCAAGCTGAATGCTTCCCAACACCTGTTCACTGTTTTGGTCACAACTCGGTGATACAAACCCCGTTTGACGCGATTCTGGCGTCCACGCGAAGATAATTCAATTATCTACAACCTTGAATAAAAGTCAAGTGCTGAAAACGCCCCAAAGTATGGTGGTTTTACCAAAAGTGTGGCGCACTTTTCAGTCGGTGGAAAAAATTAAAGGCAATTAAATGCTAAGTGCATTAACACCCGATGTCTGGCGCACAAATAAGTTTGTGCGGCGCACTTTGGCTCCCAAAAAAGCCTATAATAAACCTCCTAGGATCCCTCATTTCACACATTCACATACAAACAAATCCTATTCGTTTAGAACACTTAGAATTGGTGTTTTTAGTGATTTTGGCTTGACAAACCAAGGATCCAAACACGCCTTCAAACTTCCATCACCACCATTGACTACCACCAATCTCCACCATAAATATCCCTAGGTTTTAATCCATCAAGGAAGTGTTAGTGAAGTGTATTTTAAAACTATAAGCTATTGTGACAGAATTGTTTATAGTTTCCGGGTTTTACTTTGAATATCATAAAGTGTTCTTGGGAAATCCTTGTGAAATCATCAAACATTTTCTCTTGAAGTTGGTATAAATCTTGTTTATCTTTTGAATATGATCATTATTGAATTCATGAAGAATGTTATGTGCTTTGTTACTTCTTTGATCATGAAGTAGTCATCTTGTGTTTGTTTGGGCAATATGTGATCTTAGATATGGAGCATTTGGATATGTTTTTATTGAATTGGTAAAACATATTTTATACAAGAATATAGGCCGAAAAGGTCCTTTTATATATGTGTTTAATCATTCCACTTAATATATTGGTTATAATAACTTATAAAGACTGAAATGATTTGTTATTAATCGATATAACCAATTAACCACTGGTTACACTTAAAGGCCGAAAGGATTTGTAACTCGTGATATCTTTAATTTCTAAACTTATAAACACTATCCTAAACACTTCTATGTCTTAGTGGTCATTGCCTAAACAAACATATCTTAATAATTTAATTGAATCATCTCTTCATTGCTTTCTTTGCATTATTCGATATATGCTTGTCTTGGTTAATTTGATACGTGACAATCATCTTAGCCTTAGCACCTTAATTACAAACTGTGAAAACTTCAATTCTTGTGGAACGACCTGGACTTACCTAAAAGCTATACTATACAAGAACGGGTATACTTCCCGAGTGTTGTGTTTTTAGTAAAAATTGATATTTCTAGTATTATAAATTTAAAGCTTGTAAAACACACATCAAGTTTTTGGCGCAATTACCGGAGAACTGTTTAAGTTGTTATCAATATGTTGCTTGTTTTAGGTGCTATTTTGTTTCACAAAATTTTCAAACTCACCGTACCGTTTTCTGCAAACGGAACCAAAAAATCATTTTTTCTTCAGGAAGTACGCCGTACATCCTGTTTGTGCGCCGGTTTTCCTGAAAACCCAGGAAGTACGCCGTACTTTACCCAAGTATGCCGCACTTTATACAAAATTCTGACAAACAGAATCTTATTTCAAAAACCATAACCAAAACCCCCAGTCTGCTAGTCTCAGGTTCTATAATCATTTGGAATTGTATTTTATCTGATTATATGCCTTGTGTATTTGTAATTATCTAGTTTATCATAATATTCGATAAAAAAACATTACAATTTCCAGAAAAGCCAGCACACTTTTCCTAAAGTACGCCGCACTCTATCTAAATAAAATTTCTTTTATTTATTTATCCTTATTTGCTATATAATTAAATTGGAATATATTTAATATATAAATCTATAAAAGTAAAAAAAAATATATGAAAATAATTTATTTTATTTTGAATATGATCCTATTAGCCTTCACTATATATATATATATATATATGTCTTTTTGCAAAATGCTTAACCCCCTATCTTTCGGAAAACAACTAGTAAGTCTAATATATAAATTAAATAAAAATTTAATAAAAAAGTCTTGTAAATTTATTAAAATGATCCAAAAAGAATTCGTCGAGATCGAATCACTCAAATCTTCTCAACAGTTCTTCGTTAATGAATTTGTCGTTATAAATATACCTAAAGAGGATGTCGAACCCAAACAAATAATTATCGATCCTGATGATCAACTCATATGGGAATGTGCTAAAAATGTAGCACCGACTCCTAGTTCTATCATTGTTCGACCCGATGTTAATAACAACTTTGTTATCAATAGTTCTCACTTGAATATGATCCGGGATAGTAAATTTGATGGTTATCTGCGGGCCGATCCGCATGACCACATCCGTGAATTCCACGCAATTTGCGACATGTTCAAATATGGAGAAACTCAAAGGGAAGCGGTCAAGCTTTTGATATTTCTCTATTCCCTATCCGATAAAGCTAAAACATGGTTTAACGAAATGAATAATTTATAACATCGTGGGATCAAATGAGAAAAGCTTTTATAAACAAATTTTTTCCACCTTCGTTATTTAACCATCTTTTACTCGAAATCAGATCATTTTCTAATCGTATGTGAGATGTCTCACGAAGGCCTGGTTACGACTGAAGAACATGCTTCAAAAATGCCATGGGTACGGTCTGACCAAAGGAGCTATTATTCAAATATTCTATCACGGTCTAGATGAACCCACTCAAGGAATCCCGGACGTAACAGTCAGATGAATCTTCCTCTATAAAAGTCCAAATCAAGCTTATCAGTTTCTTGAGGACAAATTCCTTTTCAAACTTGATTGGTCCACTAAATCTTAAAACGATCATCATCAAAAATCTGTTTCTTTTACCAATGGAAGTGATAGTAATACTGATAATTCTCGACTTATGGAAAAATTGAAGGCTATGGATTCTCAAATTATAAGCTTAAATGAAGAACTGCAAGATATATGTAACAAATACAATGAGCTTAGAAATGGAAATGCTTTTAAAAACAACATGAACAATGACACGCCAATGTGTGAACGTCATGAAGTAGATTCTGTCTAATTTGGAGGTTCTCAAAACGAAAATTCTCATGATTCGTATTCTCACCAATCGTATCATGATCGTAATGATTTCGAGAAATCGCTCACAGAAATAAACAATGAGGTGAAAAATGATCTCGAAGATTTCAAAAGATGTATCCGTAGCATGAGGACTGATTATGATAAACTTTATGACAAAGACGATCATAAAACCACCGGTGTTTTACCCAACAAAAAGTCTAAAACTGTAAACCAAGAACCTCAATCTAAAACTAATTTTGAAAAATCAATCACCAAATTCTCGGATAGTCAAAGATTTACAAGTATGTTTGTCAAGGACAATATTAACGATATGATTTTAAAGATGAAGCAAAATGAAAAAGGATTTCCATTTTTCTTTAAAAACATGAAAAGGAAAATAGATGAGCGGGAGAAGTCTCAAAACGTCTCTTCAGAACAAACCGAGAGGACTGACCCACCTCCTCCTCAAGCTCACACCGAGCAAGTGAATGTCGTATTCACTAGGAGTGGAAAGTCTGATGATTTTTTGAAAACTCAAAAGAATCCTCCTCATCTATCTATCGTTAAAAAAATAAAAAAATCAAAAAGATAAACCTATTAAAGCATCAAAAAGGGCTATCACGTTTCCGTCGAACAAAAGAAAATTCATGTCGTAAGTATATACCAAAATACTATACCCTAAGCTTTTAGTGTGGATCATTCCCACTTGAATCTGTATCATTAAGGAATCATAAAATCAAGTAAATAAAACGAATAGTGTAATAGTAATAGTAAATAATAATAATAACCTATATAAAAAAACTACTATATATATTTATATATAAACAAAAAAAATTTTTTTTGGCCCAAAATAATTTGGTAAGTTTGAATGTGCTTGCGGCCGTGTGCTTCTTACTCAGATTTCTGCATACTCAAAAATATGTTTCGACTGTGTGGGGTATTCGCTGGAAACCCTCACGAGGACTATTAACTCCGCGTCCAACTAGGGGTACCACGAGGGGTTTAAAAGGCTTGTTGATTGCGCTAAATTGCAAACAGTGGTGCCTACGCAAAGTGCGCTTCTTAACAGGAAATGCTTGGACTTGTGGTGATAGCTCATCACTTGGGGGAGTAATATATTTAAATTATAATATTACATATGGTTGAATTCACATGCTTGTGTTCTGTTTTGCGCCATATCTTTCAGAATTTGACCGAGCACTTATGAGCCCCGGGAAGTACCGTTTTCCCTTAATTTTCCCTATTTTATCTAATTATCAGTTTTTACATTGAGGGCAATGTTCAACTTAAGTGTGGAGGGATAGCAAATAGGAAAAATTAATCATATCCCTCCATGTTTGCCTTCTAATCTAAGGAAATTTTCAACTGATATTTTCTGGAAAATTAAAAAAAATTAATATATGCTTTCCTTTCAAAATTCAAAATGAATACGCTTAGTAAGGAAAATCCAACTGGATTGACATTTTAACTAGCGCAAAAATCAACACACTTAAATTGTAAGGATTTAGAGCTTAAGGAATTTAGGTATCCACCTTTGATACCTAAGATAATTTTTACCTTTAACTTTCTCGAGTTAAGGTTTGAATGCAATTGCAAGTGTCTCATCCGTCATTACGGCTGTGTATTTGTAGTTTGTTTCCTTTTCTGGAGCATTGTATTGGTATAAAGTTATATGAGTGCGCTGGTAATTCAGTAGCTCCAGAACTTGTGCTTGATCATCATTTACTAGACCGCAGTGAGGTTAATTTATAGACAAAGTCGTATGATAAGAGGTGAAATAAATCCATATGCAATCATATATCTCCAGCACTCGCTTTTAGTGTTGAGATCCCCAAGTATCCCAAGAGCAAGAAAAATGTGCTTGATGAAGAAAAAGTTTTGTACCAGCCTTAGTTATGCAGTATCGGAATGAAAAGAAATCTTCAAAAAAAGAAGAAAAAAAGAGAAAAGAAAAAAAAATAAAGTTCGAAGTATAAGGCAAAGTTCTGGCACATGGAATTAAGTATTTGCTATTCACCCTCATTGTTATCACGTTTTGCCTCTTTAAGATTTCTGTCTAGGTGCTCACGCCGCAACGGGCATGTTTATGTGTCTAGTACAAGCATATGGTAGTGACCTAGAATATGTCTGTGCAATTGAGTGACTTCACAAATATAAAACCCTATCTGAGTGACTCGTGTGAATTCAAAAACAAACACTTTCCTTGTGTGAGGTGCTCTGTTATTTGTCTATGCCTGAAAAGTTATAAAACTAGTAAACACTTGTTAAAATTATACATCTATTTTTCTTAACGTCATGATAAATGATCTTGTTTTATCGCTATAATTGCTTAAGGGCAAGCAATAACTAAGTGTGGAGGGATTTGATAACGCCTTAATTATACATGTTTTTGGTGACATTATTTGCATTTATTTGATCATTTCTAGTGAACTTTCGGTACTTAATAAAGTATATTTGCTATTATAGGTTGATGGTACATGTCGTGGAAGAAAACAGAAGAATACACGAAGATTTGAAGCTTAAACGAAGAAGTAAACTCAAGCTGAATGCTTCCCGACACAGGTTCACTGCTTCGGTCATAATTCGGTCATACAAACTCCGTTTGACGCGATTCTGGCGGCCACGCGAAGAGAATTCAATTATCTACAAACTTGATGAAAGCCAAGTGCTGAAACACTCCAAAGTGCGGTTGTTTTACAAAAAGTGCGGCGCACTTTTCAGTCGGTAGAGAAAATTAAAGGCAATTAAATGCTAAGTGCATTAACACCTGATGTGCGGCATACAAATAAGTTTGTGCGGCGCACTTTAGCCCCCGAAAAGCCTATAAATACTCTCCTAGGCTCTCTCATTTCACACACTCTCATACAAACAAATCTCATTAGTTTAGAACACTTAGAATATGTCTTTTTGTTGATTTTGGCTTGACAACCCAAGGATCCAAACACCCCTTTAAACCGCTATCACCACTATTGACTACCACCACTCTCCACCGTCAATATTCCTAGGTTTTAATCCATCAAGCAAGTGTTAGTGAAGTGTATTTCAAAACTATAAGCTATTCTGACAGAATTGTTCATAGTTTCCGGGTTTTACTTTGAATATCATAAAGTTTTCTTGGGAAATCATTGTGAAATCATCAAACATTTGCTTTTGAAGTTGGTATAGATCTTGTTTATCTATTGAATATGATCTTTACTGAATTCATGATCAATGTTATGTGTTTTGTTACTTCTTTGATCATGGAGTAGTCATCTTGTGTTTGTTTGGGCAATATGTGATCTTGGATATGGAGCGTTTGGATATGTGTTTATTGAATTGGTAAAACATATTTTATACAAGAATATAGGACAAAAGGGTTCTTTTATATATGTGTTTAATCATTCCACTTAATATATTAGTTATAATAACTTATAAAGGCTAAAAGGATTTGTTGTTGTTAATCGATATAACCACTAGTTACACTTAAAGGCCGAAAGGATCTGTAACTCGTAATATCTTTAATTTCTAAACTTATAAACACTATCCTAAACACTTCTATATCTTAGTGGTCATTGCCTAAACAAACATACCTTAATCATTTGATTGAATCATCTCTTTATTTCTTTCTTTGCATTATTCGATATATGCTCGTCTTGGTTAATTTGATACGTGACAATCATCTTAGCTTTAGCACCTTAATTACAAACTGTGAAAACTTCAATTCTTGTGGAACGACCTGGACTTACCTAAAAGCTATACTATACACGAACAAGTATACTTCCCGAGTGTTGTGTTTTTAGTAAAAATTGGTATTTCTATTATTATAAATTTAAAGCTTGTAAAACACACATCAATACTCTTTCAAGAATGATGAAGATACTCTTTGATTTTGAATAAGACTTAATTTAGAGAAATCTAAGAGATATCATTTAAATTCTTAAAACTTTTTGTGAAAGAGTACCATATTGACACAATACAAAAATTTGAGAACTTTTTCAAAAATCATTTGTGCAAAACCATTTGTGTTTGATAACATAAAATCAAACAAACCCAATTCATCAAGTGAATGGTCACTAAGTCACTCACTCCTCATTATGTTCATTGTAGAAAACAATCAAAACCGGACATGACTTAGACCACTTAAACAATTAAGAATAGAATTATCTGACTCAAGTTATTTTAAAATTCTTCAATTTTGATATTTTGTAATGAATCTCATATCATGTAGACAAACACATCTTATTCAACAACTGAATGGTCACTAAGTCACTCACTCCTTATTCTGGTCAATGCAAAAAATGGTCATAACCGGACATGACTTAGACCACTTAAACAATTGTGAATAAACATATTCGACACAAGATATATTATTCATCAAACTTGATAATATTTGCTTAATTTTGAAGTTCATTTTAACAGACATTTTTGAAATTCAAGTCACATGAGATACTGATCTTGTTATTTACTGTTAGCCGTGTTTTTATGTAAAGTGATGGTCAATATTATTCCCGAGCCTTGTATAGGAAAACGTAGTCTTACAGGAATTACTTTAAGCTAATTGGGCCTGGTGTCGGGCTAAAGCCTATGTAAAAGGCCCTTAGGATCCAAACGACCTAACATAGGGTTACTTACTCTCTTGTACTATAAATACCCTTCACCACACAAGGTGAATGGTGTTGCTTCTTATTTTCTCATAATAGAAATCACCATTTTCTTTCCTTTTATTTCTTTCCTTTTATTTCTCTCTCTAGCTCTTTCTCTCTCTAAATTTTTTTCTTTTATTTTCGTGTCTTGTGGTGATGAAATGATAACCTAACATGTGGTATCTAGAGCCAAGGGGTTTTAGGTGATTTGTATAGTGGTTTTCAAGCTTTTTATAAGCTTATTTTCGACACATAAGCTACGACTTATTTTTTGGTTTTTAAGCTTTCTATAGTTTTGATTTTCTAGCTTATTTGTAGGTTTTATTCAGCTTATATATTAGGTTTTTCACTCATCTATCTTATCTAGTTTTTCATCTATTTTTGTTTTTGAAAAAATCCATTAGAAAATCTTGAAAAAAAGTGAAAAAATTTTCATCTCAAAAATAAAAAAGTTTGCATTTTTATGACTTTATGAGATTTGCTTAGTTTTGCAAAATAAATCGTCTAAAAGTGTCAAAAAGTGTGTCTTTTTCATGTTTGAATATTTGTACTTTTTACACAGGGTGAATTATACGTGTTTTTACACTGGGCGAATTATACCATTTGCATTGGGTGAATTATACGTGTTTTTACACTGGGCGAATTATACCATTTGCATTGGGTGAATGATACGTGTTTTTACACAGAGAAAATTATACCATTTGCCTGGAGAATTATACCATTTACCTGGGAGAATTATACCATTTTGCTTGGGAGATTTATACCATTTGGCTAGGCAAAATATACACAATTTCAGGCGATTTATACCTAAATTGGGTGAATTATACCAATTTCGGTACATTCACCGAACTTCATTTTTGGTACCTGATAACGCCTAAATTATACACGTTTTCGGTGGCGTTATATATATATATATATATATTATCATTTCTTGTGAACTTTTGATAGTTAATAGCATGAAATACTTGCAGGTTCACTTGAAGACATCTCGAGCTCAAATAAAGCAAAAATCAAGTACTTATACACTTCGGGAAGCAAGATACAAGAAAAGCTAAAGTCTCAAGCTGAAATGTGCAAATGTACGCCGCACTTACCCTATGTGCGCCGAACTTATCCCCAAAGTCAAAAGAATTAAAGGCCTGGTACAAATAGTGCATTAACACCCCAAGTACGCCGCACTTACAAACTTGTGCGCCGCACTTCCCACCTGGCTACGCAAAATAAACAAAGACAATAAATACTATAGCATTAACACCTTAAGTGCGCCGCACTTGCAAAATTGTGTGCCGCACTTTTATCCAAATTCAGCCTATAAATAGTAGGCGAATTTTTACCACAAAACATTCATTCTTACACACTTCTCTCATCTCACACACAATCCCTTTGCCCTTATGAAGTCGTAAACCTTCCTAACCTTTTCCTAAGACATAAAACACCATAAACACCACACCTTTTGAAGATTCAAGATCAAACAACCAATAATGAAGAAGAACATCATCTTAGTGTATTGAAATTATGAAAGTTCATATTAAATCATCCTATGTTATGAACTCCGTAGCCATGAGAGGCTAATTCTCTCATGACTACTCAGTGAAGTTACGATAATGAATAAGTGTTTGGTATGATCGTGATCTCATTAATCTCAAGCTTATGTTGCAACCCTATTATGTTCTATCTTGTCGGTTTTGCTTATCAACTTATATTGTATAATCGTATCAGTATAGGTCGAAAAACCCGTTATGATCTATATGGTTTTAAAGATTTGTCTATGGTCTTTATCGCCTGTGTCGAGAAATCCACTTTTGTAAATTGATAAACAAAATAAGCATTGATATAATAGTAACTGGATAAATTGGGTGACACATTTGGCCTGGCCAACTAAATATAAGTCTGAAGTTAATTAAGTTAATTTGTGAAAATGTTTTCTGACGAGAAATTATTTTTATAAGTTAAGGTTCCATCTTTGAGGTCTTAATCATTACCACTACTTATACATTATTTTCAACTATCCGAGTAGTCATCTTTATTATCACTGGGTAAAACAAAAATTATTTTCAAAATTTTTAAAGTCTATTTTTCTTCTGATTATTTGAACACTACTCAAATCCCCGTGGACGACCTGGTCTTACCTAAAAAAGATTATACTACATAAGTGGGTTATACTTTTACCCGTGTGTTTCCCTATAATAAAATTGTTATTTTCAGTCATTATACATTTAAAGCTTTTGAAACACATCAATACACATGAAATATGTATGAAAAAGAAGAGATGAAAAGTGGCTTACAAAAGTGTAGAAAAAGTGATGAATCTTAACCCGAAAGGATCTAGTATAACCCAAAAATAACCACCAATGAACCACTAGTAACACAATAACCTAAGTATTTGAAGATCAAGAAAACAAACACCAAAGGTGTTGTGTTTGTTTGTTTTGGCCAAACCCAAGAAGGGGAGGAAAAAAGGAGAGAATTTTCTTGTAGGTGTTTTATGTGTATGTAGAGAATGAATGAAATGAATGTGGACTCATTCCATGTATACAAAAAAAAGAATAGGATCCTATGTTGTGAGGTTCAAAACTAAGGCAAGACAAAACATAATGAGGGAATAATAAGGACGTCATGTACCATGGGAGACAAACAACAACAAATTAAAAGAATATGGTGGTTATGTATATATGGGTCAAACGCAAGACAATGGGAGGAGGGACCATGTTTTTCAAATTTGAATTTTTTTACACTAAGCAAAATATCTTAGATATTTTTAGGAGTGTATGATTAATACTGTATGCATGCACGCAAAGTATGCAAAATGAAGAAATTCACGATACAGGTAAAAATCCACGCACGTGGCATACAAAAATATGTCCGTAAGACGTAACATGTTAGTCATGAGTAGACTACATTTATTCAAAGCCGAAACGCATTCGAAACATTTTTGCCAAAATACGGGAAAAAGCTAACGGTTTCATGTAAGGTCAAATATTCACATAATTAAAATAAATGTTCAAGTAGATAGATAAATATTAATCTAAAACTATCGGTTGCTACAGTCTCCCCTAGTTAAAGGAATTTCGTCTCGAAATTCAACTAATATTACTTATGAATTTGATATGAGTTGTTACCAGACTCAATGTTTTGAAGAATTGGTTCGACTTTAGGCTCACCCAAAATCACCGTCAATCAAGACCACAGACAATGATTTAGAATACAGTAAGATATGCAAGTATGCTTTAGGTACCAAAAATGGTTATGTGCCAAAATAGCCTTTCAACAAGTCGCTAAGAATGCTAGGATGCATCAAATAGTCTTTCAACAAGTCGACTACCAACAGGAGCTCAACTCCTAGCTGGAGCTAAGACTGTTGGCTCAATAGGAATATATAATTCACAATTAGATACGATCAATCACTAATGCTCACATACGCAAATTGCAAGCACACATATGGTCCAAAGAAATATAGTGGTTAGCCTAGCTTAAGTATTTGAAAAGGAGGCTTTTGAGTCTTCTATGATAACCGAGATCCTTCTAATAGATTTGTGGATAATGGCGAGTTATGCTAACCGTTTATCTAATATTTCTGACCAACAAGTGGTGAACGACGCATATGCTCATATAATGCTTCATATGGGATGTTCCTTTGTGCTAATCGTGTAAAGGTTGTTACAAGAAACTCAACTAAAGTAAAAAACTGTCTCATCCTACATAGAACCGAGTTACACATGCCCGAAGCATGTTTCTAAGGTCTAGATGTTCGCTTGCTCGAGTGTTAAATTCAATTGTACACCTAAATAGTCCTAGCTTGTACCAACATCGTGACGGAAGGCGATTACTCCTATCTGAACTGTGGTATATGAGTACGAAATTTTCCTAAATAGGAATTGAATTGCATAAACGTCGTTAGTCAATCCATTACTACTTCCATCGAGTCATGTCCTTCTTACACCTCGAGCCTATTTGGTCATTAATTCCTCGGACATTTGTTTCTAATTCCTAAAGGGAATTTTGTGTTGTCACATGATTTAGATGGTTTAAGGTGTTTGGCCTTGAATTTCGAGAAAGTCAAGCAATGCTCCATCATACATGGTGAGATCATCATACATTCTTGACCACCGCTAGTATTACCTTGTATTCTTATACATCTTATCACTGGAAAAATTAAAATCTAGGTCTATATATTGCCCTCATGATAACTTCTCTCAAATCACTACCTCTCTGGATTCAAGCTCTTTCGTCAAGTATCAAACTCTAACAGGTCAAATTCTAATTCACATCCTCTAATCCCTTCCCGTCCTTGAGCTAATTCCTCAAAAACCAATTCTTGCAGCACTAATGGGTCTCTATGGAGAAGTTAAAGGTTGCCTTAAGCTTTTAAAAGTGTATTAAGATCTTAATGTTCTTCCCGTACTTCATTGCTTCACCTTGAGTATTTTGTACACGAGGTTTCAAACTTGTCTAACTAGCATTCCTAATGGTCATACTCGTAAGGTCTCAATCTTTCCTCCTCACTCAGAGCATCTGCTATGATGTTTGCTTTGCCTAGATAATACTAGAATTTACAATTTGACTCACTCCGTAGTTCCACTCATCTCATTTGCTTCACACTAAGCATTTTCTAGTCAAGGAGATGCGGAAAGACCTGATGGTTAGTAACCATCATACTATTCGTACCATATAGTTAGTGTCTCCAAGTTGTAAGTGCAATAATAACGGTTCCCAGCTCCAAGTCACGCTTCGTATAATTCTTCTGACGTTCCTTGCGTTTTCTTGTTGAGTATGAGATAACCTTGTTCCTCTGCATTAGTATGCAATCCAATCCTGTGTTGGGTAGCCTACGCTTCAACGTTGGTGACGCTTCTTCTTATTATTACCCGAAAGAGATTCTTAGCGTAGTTACTCGGCACCGTTAGTGGTTGAGAGATTTTAAGAAGTTTAAATAGGTTTCTGATTACAGTCGGGTAGCCTGAATATCAGTGGGGTTCTATAGGGGTATTCATGGCTTAAGATCCACAAGTGTGGGAAGTCTTAACCGAAATGTGTACAGTAATCAAAAGACTCAAAAGTTGTTCATGAATCTTCGTCGTCTCACAAATAAGGAGGTATGTCATCGATAAGTAGGGTATCAAACTTAGCTAGTAACGGTCTCTATACTTTGTTTCCCGATTCCATGAACGTATTCATCACGTCTGATAGTAATAATGGCGAAACTAAGAATAAAACGGGTGTATTTAGTCCTAAATCTTGTCTTAAGGATTTTCTCATGGTGAACACTAAGGTGTCAATCCCATGATCAATGTCACTTGTTTGAAAGGAAAGAAGTGCTCAGCACTGCTAAATTGATTGACTAGATCATCACTTGTTTGATTTATAATAATCAATGCACGTTCTTAATAAAGAGAGCTGGAAAGTATTAGAGAGATGGTGAGAGTGTTGAAGTGTTGGAATAGATGAGCTCTTGTATTTCAGAAGGCGTCAAACGGGTACGAAAACCCCGCAATTGGTGTAGTTCCAAGCAAGGTTTTTAAGATCAGGATCCTACCCAAGATCCTTTTCTTTTTTGCAAGATCGAGATCGTAAATTCAAACCAGGATCGTAAGATCCTACTATAATGTCATTTTCTTAATAGTCTTTGTTATATTGTACAAATCTACAAATTATTATATATCATAAACACACAATTATATGAATATTTCATAGAAATGTTGTCCTAAATTATGATAATGAAATGTTTAAAAAGATTAACATGTTGCTTTTTAAATTCTACGAAACACAACCCATAAATTTGTAGTTTTTTAATTTGTGGTTCGATAAAAGTAAGATCGGATCAGAGTAGATCTTAGATCTTATGGTCAAGATCGGGATCCTATAAGATCTTAAACATGCAAAGATCCTATGTAGGATCCGAATTGTTTTTTGCTTTGCAGTATCATAAAATCATAAGATCCTAAGATCAGAATTGGGATCTTAACAACCATGGTTTCAAGAATTAAGCTTGTGCGAGATTCATCTGGCCGACGTGGGGAGGTAGTCCTGATAGGTCATTGAAATGTCTCATGCTATAAGAAAATCTTTGTATTTCTTCTCGTTTATTTTCGTCCTCGCAAGGTGTTTCAAATATTCATCGGGTCGCTCTCCATGAATCTTGTGCATGTCGTCATTTGACAAGGGAATTTGGTAATCGTTTCAACCTTAGGTTTTTAACAACCAATACATTTCCATGATTACGTTAAAACTTCCATTATCGAAAGTTATTAAGTTGATAGCAACAGAGTAGTTCTCTCGTCCTATGTTGCATCTACAAACGATTCTATTGATTTCTTCCTCAAGCTAGTTTGACGAACGATTCATTCTCTAAGATCTTCAAAGTCGACATGAAATAATGCTAATCTACATTATTGATGTTATAATAGACTTTACTCAATTCGAGTGTCTGACTATAATATTCAATCGTTATTTACGGGTGGTAATCGATGAGACTTATAATTTCTACACGTTTTTACTATTAATGGTGGCACGCTTCCTAATGCCGAATCTGATTAAACCGAAGTATGCAACAAAGATAACCGAGGATGGAAGAAACCTTCCATTATTTTTAGAGGTAAGGTCAAAAAGAAGGCACATATTCCATGAATTTATGAGGGTGTGCTAAACGACATAGTCGTTCCTTTAGATCAGCTTGCCACAAAAGGAAAGATTTGAGGCAAGCTTGTAGACAATCTTTCCGTCAAAGGTAATATTGGGTTCTAACATGTGTTATTGGCATAGTGAAAGGTATACCAAGTTTGTTCCTGAGTCGCGCGTGTTTCTTTTCAGATGCATGGTTTTAAAATTTATCCACAACATTTATTTGAGTAAAACTTTCATGCAATTTTGATCATAATACCTCTTGAGTAAAATATGCTACGTTGTTTAAAATTTTCAATAATCATGGTCATGTAAGAATAAATTACTACAAAAGTTTGCAAAATGATTATTTTTGGTGTGGTTAGGACCCTTCAACAAGTTTGATCTTTCAACATCCATCATAAAAAAACAGTTTTGACTAAAGATATTTCAAGTAGTGTATAATAAGGATTTTACAATTTGAAATCGAAATGGCCCAGCACCATCAAATTGATAAAAAGGAGTTTGTGTAAAACATCTTTTCAGATGTAGTTTGGATAATTATACCCAACAAGTTTTAAGGTTGGGACATACAACATTTTACAAAGGTTTTGATTCTAAAACAGACCACTCGTTGAAACTTACCAATGCCTTATATTTTAAGAGGTTTTCAAAGAACACTTTACTAGTATATTTTGTTACAAAAGGATTTTGACTTAAACGAATCAGGACCATCTTCGAAACACGGTCATCAGGAAGAAAATTATTATAATGGTCAACGCAAACGATCTACTCAAAATCATAAGGTCATTACTCCCTAGTAGTACTTTTGTTTCACAAGTCATCCCAAAGGTCGTGATCATATGATGAAACAAAAATTAAGATGACACAGCAGGGAGTTCATTCATGAGATAACTAACTATGTATCGCGACTCGTTGGTTCAGCACGCGATGTGTAACAGTGCTGACAATGACATGCTAACGATGTCATAAAATTCTGCTAAGATTCTATCTTATCTACGCTTACTATTCTATAAATTTCCTTAAGGCATCCTATGATCCCAATAAATCCATGTTATATGATGCAACTTATTATCACGTTGGCCAGACGTCATAATACTTGCATCACATAGGCATGCCTTTATTGTCATCGTATTCTAACAGTGTTTCAAATAACACATATAAATCTTACGTAAGTACTAACAATTGTAAGCAATACATATATACATAGATGCACACATAGTTCCTATTACGCGTGCTATATGAGGGTACTTAGCTTATAGTCTAGGTTAAAACCACCTAGTTCTCTATAACCAATGGCTCTGATACCAATCTGTCACACCCCGTCTAAGGCAGAAACATGAGATGTAACAGACAGGATTGTCATAACACATTGATATAAGACGATAGAGAATTCACAAAATGAAAGATCAACATAAATATGTCATGACGACTCTTGACACAAGCGAAGACTTGTATAGTGGATAGTCAGTACCATGACAATATAGCCACACAGTCATAATAATTCTTACAACCCGGGATAAGTACAAATAAACAAATAGTTTAAGACCCCCATAAGATAATAATTTAAATAACAGAAGGAGTGAGTAACCCGGGAGGGCTACATCCTATGTCTCTCTAGGCAATGCAAGAAAGCTCTATCCTCTTAAAGCACTTCTATTCTTAACACCTGAAAATGAATACTCGAAAACGTCAACATTAAGTTAGTGAGCTTATAGGTTTTAGTAATAAACCTATTTGATGTGCATATTGTTTAAGTAGGATAAAAGTGAGAAGATATGCATATACAAACAGTTAGTGATGTCACATAACAACAAATCATATAATAAAACTCAAATAGTAATTGGTACATCTTCCCAAGATATACTGGGTGTCTCCACCCAAAGATATAATGGCCGCCACTTCCCGAAGGTAAATTTACCTCTCGCAAACTAAGTACACAATAACTCACATATAGCAATATAAATGCACATATTGTCTAGGAATAAAATAGTGTAACACAACACAAAACATTTAAAATATCATCTGAGTATCATTTTCCCCCTAGAAAAACATAAGTAAAAAGGGGTTACAAAGACTCACTTAAAGCAAGTGCTAAATCAAAATAAATCAACAAGTGAAGGATGAGCACGAAAGTCCTAAACGCGACCTAGTTGAAATATAGTGCGCTTTAGGTGCAAGAAACAATAGTGAAACGATGCATATTCGATTTTCGTAAAGTCCTCATCACCCGAACATGTTTGCGTTTTAGTTGTCTAAGTCAAAATGTTACCTCGTAAAAGACATTTAGTTTTATTAAGTTTCAACGCTAAAACAAAAGTTACTATTTTTACTAATCTTTAGAGATCCCGCACATTATTCGTATTCTAAATATTTCCGCTTAATTTATATCTCGCCTAAAACACGCTGAGTAATCTACCAAAAGACTAGTTTCTAAAAACCTCATTTTAAGTTTCAAACATCTCACTTTTATTAGCCAAATTTATGCAGAAAGTTTATAAATTTTCTAGATTTTAGTCCGACTTTAGAAGAGCGTAACTCCTTCGTTATAAGGATTCACAGGATGGTCAAAAGTGACGTTTGAAGGAAAAATCACGTTGTACAAGTTTTCCCTTATGAGTTTTGCCCGACTCGGACATGAAACAGGTCAAAAACATGAAAACGTAATATGGACAGAATGTATTTAAAATAGTTTTTCTGGAAAAGTCACTAGTTTTTATCTGAACTTCATTTGGTCATAACTCGCTTGTTTTAAGTCGGATTTTTACAAAATTTATATCTACGCGTTCGTATTTAAGTATACTATCATATTTTTAAAGTCTCGGCTACTCAAAGTAAATTTAACCACCTGTTATACCCCATACATATTTTGGACAAAATGTATTATTTACCAAAACCACATCATATTTTAGCCGCAAACATCACAACTTCATTTATAGCCTAAATCCCTTCCACCGATTGATACCAACACTCAAAAAACTTCAAGACTACATATACCTTCCACCGATTGTTACAAGAACACAAAAGAACTACTAATAACACATATACTCATAGATTTAACCTAATTGTATAATAACAAAAATGTGTTCAAAAACATAAATAAGTTGTACAACCCTTAAGACTTGTTTGTTTCTTTATGAAAAACATTTTTGCACAAACATAGGTGATGATGTTTTGAAAAGATATGAGATGTGTGCATAGATGATACACATGAAATATGTATGAAAAAGAAGAGATGAAAAGTGGCTTACAAAAGTGTAGAAAAAATGATGAATCTTAACCTAAAATGGTCTAGAATAACCCGAAAATAACCACCGATGAACCACTAGTAACACAATAACCCAAGTATTTAAAGATCAAGAAAAGAAACACCACAAGTGTTGTGTTTGTTTGTTTTGGCTAAACCCTAGAAAAGGAGGAGAAGAAAAGAGATTTTTCTTGTAGGTGTTTTGTGTATGTGTAGAGAATGAATCTAGACTCATTCCATGTATACAAAAAAATAGAATAGGATCCTATGTTGTGGGGTTCAAAAATAGGGCAAGACAAAACATAATAAGGGAATAATGGGAGGTCATGTACCATAGGAGACAAACAACAACAAATTAAAAGAATATGGTGGTTGTGTGT
>BQNB010093226.1:0-26420 GCA_026074375.1 Tanacetum coccineum | reverse complement strand
CTTCAATATCGGCTTCGTCTTTGACTTTTGACTTTGACTTGGTTGACTTTGACTTTGACTTGACTTTTTCACGCTCTTTCTATTCTCGTGCTACGTTTTGTCTGTTTTGGCTTGATTTTTGTCCTTTAGTGAATATCCGTTGCCTGCACAGCATAAATCACAAAACACACAAATACAATGTATTTTTGGTCATTTTAAGCACGTTTTTATAGGCAAAAGGTATATGTAATTAAGCACATACCAGTCATCAAACTTATATAATCTACTATCAAGATTACTTCTCTTAGGTTATCCTACTAGTCGATGGTAAAGAGAGTAATCTTAATTTCATGTTTATTAAGTTGAGTAATATAATTGGATCTATATGATGGTTGAGCTCAATCCTCACTAGACGTCGTGACTAAGATTACACATATTGCGGTAGACTTGCTTTATTTTATTAAGGTCAAGCCTATTATACATTTAGATCATTGTGAGCTACTTGGGATCCACTAAATAGATAACTAACATGGGCTAAGTCCGATAGTGAATAATAAACCATTTATGTAATCATTCGGCTAATACTCCTCCGCAATTGAAATAAAAGGTCTTTGGATGTTCATACCATAACAAACCTTAAGAAATAGGGCACTACTCTTAGAGAAGATATGCGTATGTTAAAACCGAGACTGAACATGTAAAACACAATTTCTTAGAAACCACATAATCATAATTACTAGAAAGATAACTAACATGGGCTAATAATCAACGCATGGGCTAATAATAATTCAGCTAATATAAACAGGCTCAAGCGTAAGCTTTATGCTCAAACATTGATTAAGTTACCAAAAACATGTTTTGTATTCTAAATAGTTTTAAGCAAGTCAAGACCGAGCTAAAATATAACCTTTGGAATAACTGTCGAGCATCGCGTCAAATATATATCCTATAAAATTACCTAATATATACCTTTTTTACATATTCAACCAATCATGATACATATTTCAATTCCATATCGTTAAATTATAACTCATATGGTTTTGTTGTCATCTCAAATGATGATGAAGATTGCCTGATGAGAATTGCCAAAAGTTACACAAAAAAGTTAACCGCAATATCATTATAATATTTGTCGCTATAAAATCTCGTCACTATACATGGGTACACATCGCTAGGGCTAAACACGGTCCAAAAACTGGATTGGAAACCAATTTGGTCCAAAAGTCCAGACTGAGGACCAGACCAAAATGTTTTGTCCAGACTCGGGTCGGTCCGGTCCGGTTTGGGTCGTCAGTCGGTTTGGTCCAACAAGGAAATATAGTCGGTTGTGCATCAGACCAAACCAGACCGAGGCTCAAAAATGAGGAAAAGAGTAGACCGAGGACCGAACCAAACTAAAATATGTTCGATGCGATTCGATTCGGTTTCTTGTTTCGATCCGATCCGCGATCTATAATACTCAGCCTTACACATCGTAGCTTAAAAAAGCGTGACAAGTCTAAAAAACAACATAAGGACTTATTCTGTATATTGCAATATCCTGTAACTCACCAAAATTTAAGGGGGGATATAAACCTGCCAATTAATTTAGGGAAAATTAGAACCTGCTCCTAGAAGATTATATGATTTTGGCGCTACGAAATTTAAGGCTCCACGTTCTTCATCCACCTTTAAGTTTAGGTTTAATTGATTTAATCAAAATGCCAAACTCAAAAACAGTTTGGGGTCTAGAAGTTGAACCTCAAATTGAAGTTTGGGTTTCACTTTGTCTTCAAAAACCTAAGGTAAACTTTCATTTTTCGAGTTTAAACTCTTAGTATAACCTTATACTATTCCCCAGCAGCGGCGCCAAAAACTTTGATGAGGTTGTAAACTTCACTTCAGTTTTACAACTCCCTAGGCAGTGTACCTAACCGTTGTAGTGTAGTATAGGCAAGACTCGGGGGTTGTTATCGTTCTCTAGGAGAATAACATGTGAAGGTTCGAACTAAATGTAACAAAGATCTAAAGATTGAGAGATGAATATTTTTGTATTTTTATATTTTATGAAAGCAAGTAAAATCTCGGGTATGAAGGAGGTTGGTTTTAAACTAATTATCTAATTAATTAAGCTAATCTAATGTGGACAATTCGTATGCTAAAAGAGAATTGTTTACTTAATCATGCATGATCTTTGGAAAGTTTCTCCTAACTCTATTGCCTTGTCACACTTGTGATGTAAGTGTAAGTATTTTCGAGAAGCATGACGAATTACACGAAAACACCGTCTACGTGATACCTTGCTAGGGAAACGCACATGTAAGGTAGTATGAAGACTATTACACGGCCCCTAGGGAGATAGACGCGCATTAAAATACTTAAAGGGGATCATCCACATATGGGTAAGGTAGTATGAAGACTGTTACCTATGGAATCCTTTCTACGCAATAATGCCGCTCTAGATCTACGATACACTTAAGTAACTAGGGTTCTAGAGTCTAAGCATGCATACACATCAACAAGAAGCAATAAATTTAAGATCTATAAACCAATTCACATACAATCATAAGCAAACACTAAAGAAATCTAGCCTAGCATGTTAAAGATAGAGGAAGCACAATAACCAATCAAACAATAAGACATATTAAAAGATTAAAGGATAAAAGAACTTCACTATATTAAAACAAGCGATTAGGGAAGATACAAAAGGGTTGGGAAACCCTAAAATACTCCCAAGATCTGCTACAAGTCATCTCTAAACGAACTCCACTCCTTATGCTCTCTCTAAAAACCTAAATTCGAGTTTGTATATATAAGAAAATAGTAGCGACGACGTCGTAACAATTCCTGACACCGTCGCTCCGATAAAGCTTCTAGGGTTTCTCTTATGACGGCTGATCCTGACGCCGTCACTAATTCTTTGGACGCGGTCGCGTTTACTTCCAGACGGCGTCAGCGTCACAAGGTTTCCTGACGCCGTCTCCACCTTCTGTGACTGATTCTTCGAGCCTTCTTTGTTTCCAATTTCAATCTTGTCTGGTTTCTTCCAAAATTGATCTCAAGTCACCTATATTTCCTCCAAATGCCATCCAAGTGCTAAAAATTCAAAAAGAAATGATTAAGCACATATTCTGAACATATTTACATGATTATAGAGGTAAAATGACCCCGGAAAAGTGTATAAAATTACACCTCATCACAATCGCAAAATGACAAAAAATAGAACACTAGAGGTTACTATATTAACAAAGTAGTCATGGACCAATGATGCAATCAAAATTTAAAGTGAAAAGACGATTATACCCTTTAGTGGAAGGGTGACGTGGCCAACATAACGACGAAAATAATAGTCGTTACGTATAACGGGGCTCCAGGGACCAAACGGGTAACAACAGTGCCAAAAAAGGACTTCGTATGAGAGTCTTTGTTATCTAAAGACCAAACGGGTTAATGAGATTGAGTACAGAGACCAACGGTGTTATTTACCCTACTTTTTATCATGATTGTATAAGCACTTTATGAATATTGTATAACTATGTAATGTACACTTTAAAATGTCCTAATAAAAAATATAAGTGTACAACTCAATTATTGCAGTATTTGCAATATAGAGATTCTGTTTAACACATATCGTTTAACTAGTAGTGTTATATAGAGATGAAGTCAGAGAAAGCACACAAACACAAAGTGAAATGTTTAACTAGGAAATGTAAAAATTGTACAAGATTATATACAAAACTAAAAGAGTAACTAACTCTAATTAAAAAGATACAAAACATGCCATGTACTTCTATAAATTACATTTTAGTCCTCTGACTTAGCCTATTCCCCTTTTACACTCCCCCTCAAGTAGAGAATGAAAAGAATTTGACACTCCCAACTTAGATAGTAAATAAGTATGTTGATCAGCTGACAACACCTTTGTAAACACGTCAACTAATTGAGATTTAGTTGGAACATAAAAAGGAAGGACTTCTCATCTTTTGATTTGGTCTCTTACATAGTCACAGTTAATTTCTATGTGTTTGGTGTTGGCATGGCAAACAGGATTAACTGCATGTACAGGGCTGCTCTATTGTCAAACTTTAAGTCAACTGGACCAAGATCTTTGAGCCCCAAATCCTTAAGTAGAGTGACTATCCAAGTGACTTCATAACATGTTAAGGCCATGGCCATATACTCAGTCTTTACAAATGATCTTGACATCACTGCTTGCTTCTTAGACTTTCATAAAGCTAGAGATTAACCAAGTAAAATATAGTAACTAGTGGTGGACCTCCTTGTCAGAGGACAACTGGTCCAATCACTATCATAAAAAGCAATCAAATGAACAACATAAGCATTTGCTAATAAAATGCATTGGCTTGGAGAATTTAATAAATATCTCAGTAAATGTTTGATTGCTTGCATATGTACTAAAGAAGGGTTCTATATAAACTGGCTAAGAAGTTGCACTGCGTAGCAGATATTAGGTCTTGTAACTGTGAGATTAATTAGTTTGCCAATGTACCTTCTATATACCTTTGGATCAGGAAAAGGAGTACCTATATCAGCCTGCAATTTAACATGAGAATCCATGGGTAATTTGTAAGGCCTAGCATTAGATACACCGGCTTCTTGCAATAGCTCTTGAGTTTTTTTGACTAATAAAGATACACTGATCACTTTTGTAGACTTCCAACCAAGAAAATAACCTAACTCTCTGAAATCCTTCATATGAAAGTGAGGACTCAGCTGTGACTTGAGAGCTTGAATCTCAGTTGTGCTTGAACCAGTGATCAACAAATCATCCACATAGACAAGAATTGCAGTAAAGGAGGTTTCATTAGTCTTGGTAAAAAGAGAATAGTATGCCTTGGATTGTACAAAGCCAAAAGATAGCAAAGTTGAAGACAACTTAGCAAACCACTGCTTGGGTGCTTGTTTGGGCCCATATAATGATTTCTTTAGTTTGTATACAAGACTAGAAGTAGGAGTATTTTTAACATTCTCCCACTTTCCAACATATCCCTGTGGCATTTGCATATAAACTTCCTCAAACAAGTCACCATGTAAGAAGGCATTTAAGACATCCATTTGAAAAATATCCCAACCTTTCATTGCTGCAACATCTAGTATGGCTCTAACAATTACCATTTTTTCCATTGCAGAAAAAGTCTCCTCATAGTCAATGCCTTTCCCTCTGCATATTTTCATTCATAACCAGACCTGCCTTCTTTCTATCAACAGAACCATCAGCTTTAAGTTTTGTCTTATAGATCCAAGGACAAGCTATTTCCTTATTGTTTAAAGGCAAATATGTCACTTCCCAAGTGTCATTGACTTCCAGTGCTCTAACTTCATCATTTATTTCATTACAGCACTCTGCATCTTTGATTGCTTCTTTGAAATATGTTGGTGTAGATTGAGCCACCAAAGCACACAGAAAAACTTAAAATTGAGATTGCAGAGGTGTAACTAAGACTTAAATAGCCCTTGGTTAAGGAGGAGTAACAAAATCTTTGAGCCAAGTTGTCTGAACATAAGCTCATGAAGATCTTTTAACACCTTTAGTTTGTAGGGCAATGGGAGTTGAAACTGGTTCAAATGTTGGAATTGAAACTGGTTCAAATGTTGGAATTAAAACTAAAGAAAACTGTGTTTATTCATAAGAAGTAGATGGAATTGTTGAGTCTGTATTAGATGGAATATTGACAAAATATGTTGGCTCTGCTGCTCTTGGTAATGGTTAAGTTATGGACACAAAGTCCTCATACCAGAATGGTGATGAAACAAGAGCAGAAATAGGATGCAATATTTGGGTCATCCTAGTTTTTTAGTAAGGAAAAATGTGTTCATAGAAAACCACATCACTTGAAATAAATCTAGTGTGATTTAGTAAATTCAGAAGTTTGTAACCTTTTTGATGTTGTGGATAACCAAAAATACATAAGGTACTCCTCTTAAATCAAACTTATTAGCTACTCTTGATGGATTACTTGCAATAGCCAAACATCCAAACACCCTCAAGTGACTATATTCAGCCTTAAAGCTTAACAGTAATTCATTAGGAGTCTTAAACTTCAAAACACCAGTTGGAAATCTATTAATAAGGTAAGTAGCTACAATAACACAATCACCCCAATAGTGGACAAGAAGATGAGCATGCATTCTTAAAGCTTTATCTATATTGAAAACGTTCACGTGTTCCCTTTCTACCCTGACATTTGTTGAGGTCTATCCACACACGGGTCTGATGTTCTATACTAAGCGACTCTAAGTATGGGCTAAAAGAACCTTTAAGAAATTCTAAAGCATTATTTGATCTCACCACTTTATCATCTTTCTCAAACTGTTTCTTAATAAAGGTAACAAAGGTTTTAAAAACAACAAAGGCATATGACTTTTTGACAAGCAGGTATGTCCAAACAGCCCTACTACAGTCATCTACTATAGTGAGAAAGTATTTAGGATTTACTACAGTAGATACTTTGTATGGACCCCATATATCAATGTGAATAAGATGAAATGACACTATAGAATAAGACATACTAGTACTGTAAGGCAATTTAGCAAACTTAGCCATATGACAAGTTAAGTATGAATTAGTACTAGTATTGGAAACACACTCAGAAACTGAATGAATATGCTTTAGTGTACTGTTTGAGACATGTCCTAGTCTATGGTGCCACATACTATATGAATTATTGAAAACACTGAAAGCAAAGTTATTTGGCATAGAACAGTTTGAAAAGAAGGAATACAAAATACAATCTTCAAGTGCAGACACAACCATAGAAGAAAACTAAGCATGAATTTGATCCAAAGGAAGATTGAGAAGATGATACAAGCCTTCTTTCTTCTTACCCAAGCCCAATACCTTCTTGGTTTTCAAATCCTGGATGACACAAAATTGTTCATAAAATGTGTCAACTCACTAAGAATCTTTTGTCAATTTTTAGACTAACAAAAGTCTGAATTTTGAAACTAGGAACAACAAGGACATTTTTGAGCTCAAGTTTATTTTCCAAGACCATATTACCTACTTTTGAAATTATTGAGGTGTGGCCATTTGGTAGATTAATAGCCTGTTTATACTTAAGCACTTGAACATCATATAAGTCATCATTATCTGGTGACACATGAACACTTTTACCAGTATCTATAATCCACCCGTCTATTAATACATTCACACATGAAAAATAATAAACAATAGCTTCCCAAAGGGGTGTTGCATTTCAGCAGTTGCCTCATCAATGGTCTGATTAAACTAAGGAATACTCTTCATGAGTTGCTCAAACTGCTTAGAAGTAAACACTACATGACCTTCATTTTCCACAAAAGCTACTGTCCTCTTAACATTTGTATTCCCATTCTTGACCCTTAGTTTTGGCTTTTGATTTTGATTCAACTAATTCTGCTTGTACTTGTAGTGTACTTGTAGTGTAGTTGATACAAATCTTTCTCCTAGCATTTCAGACAAGGTGGATGCCATTTGAACCCACAAATAGTGCATTTCACTTTGCCTTCACCCTTCCTATACAAAGCTGTGGATTTTACACTTAATTTTCCTGAATTGCCAAACACTCCTCTTTGAGACTCTTCTTGTTGAATTAAAGCACAAGCAGTTTCTACACTAGGAAGTGGTGAATTTAAAAGCAACTGACTTCTTTGGCTTTGAGACCATGATACATCTAGAACCATTCAACTAGAATAAACCTTTTCTCTCTTCCTTCTAAGTATTCAAGAGAACCATAATTTTAGGAGTAATATTCACTATCATAGGCAGTTCATTCATGAAGTCCAATTCTTCCCACACACATTTCATACTTGTATAGTACTCACTTATAGGCCTGCCTGATTGCATTGTATCATAAGATTCTTTATTTGGTTTATACTTATGTGATCCATTGCTTAATGCAAATCTTGTTTCTATCTAAATCCAAATTGTATGGGCTGTACCCATAAACATGATTGACTTAGCAATTGAATCAAACACAAATTTCATCAACCAATTGATCACCAAACTGTTACAAGTATCCCACTGTTCTTGCAAACAAGCATCATTAGGTGATCTAGCTATTGTTTCTCAAATAAATCCAAATTTTTGTTTAGTTAAAAGCCATTTCAAAAGATCTATTCAAAGAACAATAATTTTAAGCACCTAACAACTTCTCATTCACCACTATAGTACCAGGCCCATCAAATGGATATAAAAACAAGGGATTTTGTAACATAAGTGATTGAGTGTTCTAATCACTAGTAGTATTTAAAGAAGATGAAGTAGTCACCATTGTTAACAATGTAGAAGCTTAAAATTCAAGAATTGGAACAAAAATCATTACAAATTCAATCAAAAATGATTCAAGAATTCAACCTTTTTTAAAGAAAAAATGAACTGAACCAATTTTACTAATTTTGTTACAAGAAATGAGTGATTAGGAAATGAAAATGATGATTAATAGTGTTAGCCCACATTATTATGATTTATTATATGCATGTTTATATTGGGCTCAAGCCCACATCTAGAATGATCTATGCAATTGTATATATTGTTAAGTATTTGGTGATAATGAGACATACAGATTTACATAATCCCACATGGTATCGAGCCAACAGTCGATCCTAAAACTCTAGCCGTTCTAAAAATTTCATTCGACCCTAAATAGTCCTCCATAGATCGTAATCCTTTTTGTTTTTTGTTTGTGTGTTGGTGATTTGTGCTAAGGTCACAAATCCACATGCGGTTATTGGTTGTTGTTCGTGCTTAGGTCACGAACCTATCCTTCGTATTATTTTGTTATTACCTACCATTCGAATTCCCCCATATCCGACCCCTTTATTTTACATCATGACTGGATCTGATGCCACTTCGAAACTCTTCTCTCGGATAAACTCTCTCTTGTCACACATCACCATCTCTTCACGAGGGTTCCCGTTAAACTTGACCTCTACAACTGGAATTATAGATCATGGGAATTTTTCTTTGACCAACTTTGTTATAGTTATGAGGTTAACAAGTATATTTATGGCTTTACCAATGGAATTGAATCAAGTACTCTGACACCTCTCACACCGAAAGAACTCAAGGTGGACAAAATCATTCTTTCATGGATCTTTACCACTCTTTCAGACCCACTTCAAGCAAGATTGGTGGTGGCACGACCAAAATCCGCTAAGGAGGCATGGGATCTCATTACTGACATTGTCAAAGACAACAAAATACCTCGTACCGCTGCCTTGAAGGTGGAATTGAGATCCATCAAACTTGGTGATCTAACCATGGAAGCCTTTTTTACGGAGATTGAGTCGATTGTTACCATTCTCGCAATCCTTGACTCTCCCGTTAATGATGAAGATGTTTTTCACTATGCTCTCAAAGGTTTATCTGACAAGTACAATCAAGTTTGTGGTATTATGCATCACAAGGACACTTTTCCCGATCTTAAGACGGCGCGTTCTATGTTAATTACCGAAGAGATGAGGTTGAAATAAAAGTCACTCGCACTCCCCGTAGATTCTTCATCCTTTTCTCCTTTGGTACTTATGGCTCAATCAGGTATAAATTGACAACCCTCTTCTCCTTAAGTTAAGTCATGGAGATCGTGTTTCAATTTTGCTAAAGGATCATGCCATTTTGGTGATGATTGTAAATTCGTTCATGATCACAATGCTAAAAGTGGTGTTTCTAGTGGCTCTAAGTTGAAGGATAATACCACTGATGATTTATTGGTTAAACTGTTGCATAAATTAGGACTCAATGATTCGACTAATACCACTGGGTCATCAAAAGGTGCTAATAATTCTTCCTAGCCGAGTACTCATAGCCCGGTAGCTTATCAGGCCTCACACCCAATTGGCCCGCCATATTATCCAGGCCCACCTTATGTCGGGCCAACAGCAACTGCTCACAATTACTTGCCGGCCTAACCGTATGCCGGCCCACTTGTTCCACCTAGGTTATATTACCCACCAGCCCACCCCTACTACCCGACCCAGTCTCTACCGGTCCAACAGCCTACTTTGGCCTATTTGATTTCTAACAGTAACACAGGGATGGCATCGGCCCCACCGACTCAACCCGCGGATGCTTCGAGTCAGGTCACTTCTTTACCTCATGCCTTCACTACCAGATGCTTCATGATCCCGGTGCTTGGAAAATAGATACAGGTGTGACATCTCATCTTAATAATTCTGTTACTAGTTTAAGTGATATTTTTAATAAATGTATGTTTCCATCTATCTTGGTTGGTAACGGTCGCTCTATACCCATCACTAATACGGGCCATAGTGTTTTGCCAATTCCCTTTCGTTCACTTCATCTAAATAATGTTCTTATTACTCCTCATATCGTTAAAAATCTTATTTCTATTCGTCAATTTGCACGTGACAATAATTTTACTATTAAATTTGATGTGTTTGGCTTTTCTGTTAAGGATTTCATGATGCGTCGGGTTCTTCTTTGATGTGACAGCACGGGTGGTCTTTACCCGGTCATAGCTCCATCTCCAGTTCCTTAGGTTTTTCTTGTCAGTCAACATACGTGGCACCAGCGTTTTAGACATCCAGGAAGTGACATGTTACGTCATTTACTTTCTAATAATTTCGTTTCGTGTAATAAGGAGAAACCACTCATGTTTTGTCATGCGTGTCAGCTTGGTAAACACGTTAGGCATTCGTTTATAAATTCTAAAACTATGGTTACTTCTTATTTTGACATTATTCACTCAGATGTGTGGACTTCACCCATTCCAAGTCTTTCAGGGTTTAAATATTATGTCTTGTTTTTGGATCATTATCCGCACTTTGTTTAGGCTTATCCTTTGCTTCATAAATCTGATGTTTTGTCTAAATTCACATTGTTTCGTAATTATGTTTGTACTCAGTTTAAGTGTGAAATTTGATATTTTCAGTGTTATCATGGTGGTGAATTCGATAACCGCAACATGCATAAACTTTTTGCCGAAAATGGAACACAATTTCGTTTTTCTTGTCCAAAAACATCCCAACAAAATGGTAAATCCGAATGCATGGTTTGTACCATCAATAATCTCATTTTGGAATTTACTTTTTCAAGCACACCTTCCACCAACATTTTGGCTTGAGACTCTCAATATGGCCATTCACTTACAAAATATTTTGCCATCCACCGCTATTAATAATGACATCCCTTATACCCGCCTTGATAACATCAAATAGTTAATACATTTTAATATCAAATTCCCTATGAAAATGCTTATAAATATGTTATAAATGTGTGAAAACATTACTTAATTGTTTATATTTAGTTTTCAGGGACCAAGTGAGCATTTTAGCAAAAGACGTGGGATTTGGACATGAAATGCACTAAAGTGAAGAGTTCAAGGCTTGTTACGGCGCAACATCCCCAAAGGATTACGCCGTAACATATTTTAAAGAAGAAATGAGTCATCACAGCTTTTACGGCGTAAAGCCTCTCCTACTTTACGCCATAACATTCAAATTTCATAGAAGATGATTTATCCGAGTCAGCGTTACGGCGTAACATAGGCGACAAGGTTACGCCGTAACATCATTTTAGCCTAGAAGTTTGGAAGCCTACGTAGCAAGGTTACGACATAAAGTCTCATAAGGGTTACGCCGTAACAATTTCGAAATATATAAATAGAGCCCTCATCTGGATCATTCATCATCACTCACTTCCACAACTCACAACACGTCTAAAGCTTTTCACCAGAAGGTCCAAGGGAGAAGTTACTTTACACATTTCTTGTATTTAATCGTTCATAATATTCACTGTAATAATAATGATGATTCAATCTATGTCTATGTTCATTAATTCTTGCATTTCTGTTACCATGAGCGGCTAAGCACTCTAAATGCTGGCCTAACCATGTATTTACTCTTGTTATGATTAATGTTTCATGTTCAATTATGGTTCTTTTAGATATCCTTATAGCTTTTCATTGATCCTTATGTTTTGGTAGTATAGAGGGTGGCTTAGATCTTGTTATTTCTGATATTAGACTTACCATGTTGATCCTGGGATTAGCGGGGTACTAGGGTAGCTTGACACATATCCCTAGTGTAGGAATTGACCAAATTATCGCCTTTCTCATATTAAATATTTAAAAAGCACAGGAACTCTTTCAGAGGGGGTTAATAATCAGTTTAGATTATAGATTGGTCTTAAGGGTAGTTGGGAATTAACCACTACAAACTTGGATTCCCTACTCGTGTGACCGTAGGAGAATGTGGGATCGCAGAGTAAGTATAGGACAAACCTCAAATGCCAATTCGGTTATGTCAATATTAGAACCACTAATGGAACTTATAATTGAACATTGCACAAGAAAATGTAATCAAAGCATTAGTAACGAAATGGTTAGGCTAGCACGCTTTTCTCTCTGAATACTTCTATCAATTTACTTTATTGCATTTACTTTCTTGTAGTTATTAAAATCAACTTAAAAACCATTTCCAAACGTAACATAATCAAATTAAAACTAGTAAACCTTAGCTGTTGGGACTACCTCAGATTTACCAAACTAATGCACTATATATGACTGAGTTCTCTACCCGTTAGTGCGTGTATCGGTAGACGAGTTTTATAAATTTAAAACTTGGCAATTAATTATTTAAAACAATTTTACCCATCAAGTTTTTGGCGCCGTTGTCGGGGAGAAAAATTTAGTTTTAGTTTGATTTCTTATTACTAAGCATTTCGAAAGTCATAATGGCTAAGGGGAAAATCGATAACCTCACCATGGAGCAGTATCTAGCATTAACTCAAGGGAACCAAGTACCGGGCATGGTCAAAACTAAAATAGGAGGAAAAGTTAAATTTGCAGTACAGCTTTGATTCGAGATTACATTTAGAACGGGTGTGGTGAAACTGAGATTGGCAATGCATCGAATTCGAAATCATAGCAACATTTTAAGGGAATTAAGACGTAAACTTTTCGCAGGTACTGATGATGATGATGCCCATGAACATGTGTATAGGGTATGAGAGATCGTAGATCTCTTCCACTTCCATGGCGTCACTCACGATGCCATCATGCTTAGAGTATTTCTTATTACACTCAAGGGACCAACTTAAGATGGGGAAGAATGGCTTCTAGAGGGAGTGCTCAATATTTGGATCTTCTTGAGAAAGCATTCATCAGGCAATATTGTCCACCTTTTAAATTAGCAAGAGATTAAAGAGATCCGTAATTTCAAACAAGAGATGTACGAGACATTGTATCATGCCTTGGAAGGTATATGATCTGTGTTTAAATGTCGCAAACACGATCTAACAATCATACAATACATGCTCAAATAGATGTTTTTAGGAAAGAAATCTCGTTAGGAATGGGTGAAGAAAAAGTAAAGTTTGATATAAATGGAGAAATATGTCACTTTAGAGTTCCTATTGAAAAAATTTACATGGCAAGCTTTGTTTAGGAAAGCAAAAAATTTAACCCTTTTGAAATTGAAAATGATGTATTGTCTTATGATTCCCCTGCGTGCTTGTTATTAGAGCAAGGTACCCCTTCCTGTAGAAAGGAAAGCATAGACACTGTTGATTCAAGTCATGATATGCAGGAGGTTGAAGGTAGTCAAGATGATGAAGTAGGAAGCCATCTCTTAGAAAATATAGTATCAAGATGGCATGTTTACAAACCTGTTCGTATAACTTTTGTAAGGATTGCGGATAGTGGCCTACTTGCAATCCCGATTTAAGCTTTTGTAGTGTATATGATGCTATTTATGGACAAGAGGAAAGTGGGATGCTCAAGCAATGGATATGTTTTCAAGATCATGAAAGACAAAATGTTGGGGGAAATGGGATGATATTTGCTGACTTCCTTAAAGTAAGGTACGGGAACAAGAATATTGATGATGTAACTCGTGAACGACGATACTACAAATGGGTAGCACAGAATTATGACTTTAGCGTTAAATCACGAAGAGCCACAGAGTATGCTGACCCATACGACCTTCACCATGAATACCCCCACTCATACATTCCTCAGAAAAGTGATAGCCCACCAATTGACACTTTGCGCATAAAAACCTACTTTCCTGACGTCTTTCGAACACAACTTAAAAAACCACCTCTTAGGGATAATTCATTTGAAGAGTGGGTGAAAATTAAGTTAGGACATACAAATGTCAGTGAAACTATTAAGTATGAAATATTTAAGGAATGGATAAAAGAAAACTTTGATTTTGAGGTTGACTTCTAAAGGACACTGGACGACCCATACTCTAGGAGATTTAATGTATACAAGGAAGAGTTTGATAATGAAATTGAATAGTTGGAAAATGAATATGAGTTAAAAGCTGGAAGGAAGAGACATGGCTTGGATAAAGTATGGGAGAAATGTGAAAAGTTTCATGATACAACCAAACTATGGTATGATAAAAGATTCGAGGAAGAGGAACTATGACAAAATGGAATAGAGGATATAGATTATACACCTCCGTTAGTTAAAAGTGAAACTTTTGAAGTTCATCGATACACATTCAAAAATAGGAAAAGTTTCATAAGCATAACTAAACAAATAGACGACGTCCTAACATTAGGAAGAGTTAACAGATCTAGATTCATGGAAAAAACTAGGAAGGAAATGGACGAGGGAATGAGAACTACTAGGAAAACGTAGAGTTAGTTTGAGTCTAACTTAAAGACTCGTTAATAAACAAAAGTGCTTGTCGGGAGACAACCCATCTATGATTAATGAAATTCATTTAGGATGTCGAATTCTAGTTGGTTTTTTTGAGTTCCCTCATATTTTGCAGGTTCTATCTATAAGGAAGTGGAATTTGAGGTCTCCTCGACTCGTTTTTATATGGTAGCAAGGTTTTGTCTAGGCGTAACCACATTGGTTACACCGTAACAGATTTAATTACGGCATAATATCCTAAATTAGTTACGCCGTAACCTTCTCAGTTTAAATTTCAAAAACCACATGTTTACGGCGTAACCAATCTTATGGTTACGCCGTAAAACCTTTTCTAAAACCAAAAACCAGTCTGAAACCTTTTCAAGAACCGTGTATAAGTAAATGAACTTTGTGGGTATTTTCTCTGAAAACCCTCATGAGACTTCACTCATCCGCTTGGGCCACCAAGTGGCTTAAAAGACTTGTTGCATACGCTAAATGCAACCGTGATTCCTACAAAAGTGAGTTAGACTTTGGTGTATATTATTCTTTAAGCGTTTAATGCTTATGGTTGTCTAGTGATTTCAAGGGAATCGAGGTTGTTCTATAGATACTTTGCAAGAATTCATCTCTTGTATTCATCATTCGAAGAGGAGAGCAACGCTTAGGGGAGTCTTTTGTTTTAATTCTACACTTATTTCATAATTTCATTTCCTTAAATGTACAATAGGGACATTGTACAAACCAAGTGGGGGGATGGGAGTAGAATTACCACTTGACCTATATTTGCCTTCGATTTTCTAGTTTTCTTTGAAAAATGGTGCCAATTTTAAAAATTTTGACATGTTTTTCTTACTGAACTAGAATTAATCTTTGCCGAGCACACTATTATCCCATAATTAAATTGGTGAGGTTAAGCCTAATATTCCGTTTCCATTTATTATACAAAAATCCACCAAATATATGAGAGTGCCGGTAGTATTGTAGACTTTAGAACTTGGCATGTACATCTTGTCAAGACCTAATTGGTTAGTTGGAATAGACGGTTCAAGAAGGCAACATCTTAGGAAATCACCCAAAAAGCCTATATGTGTGTGTGTTTATCGACTTGTCACACTGACTTGTCGACCTCCCCGTGTAAAACCTTTGTTGCACTCAATGTTAGTGCAAAATACCCCTAGATCACCTTGTTAAGCCAATCTCTGTTTAAACCCTATATGTTTCGTTACACCATTTCGCCTTAGCCTACCCTGTAGTCTTTATTCTCTTCGTGTTGAAATCTCTGGCTACTTAAGTCCATGGTTCGGGGGAATGGGTACGAAAATTTTATGCATTCATGGAAGACCAATCATTAATGATCTATAAAGACCCCCCCCCTATGTCATCATTGTCGATATTGTTCATCTCAAGTGGGGGGACGTATGTATTATATCAAACGCTACAAGGGTAATAATAAAAAGATATAAACCCCTGTAGCATTTGTATATTTGAAAAATGATGGTACAATTATAATCCATCCATGTGTTAAAAATGTAAAGATGGTGCAACTATAAGCCATCTTAATGATTATGAAAAATGGAGCTAGTGGCCCAATATTGAAGATCAGATTTTCGAACTTAGACTCTTGGACTTACGGATAGACAGTAGCTAGTTATGACAACCTTAGATTACTTTAAACTATTTGTTTCGTGTTTTTATTTAACAACAATTATTGTGCATCATGTGTCTTATCCTACCCTATATCGTTCTACATCCCGACCATTGGTTTTGCTCGAATGAGGGATTTGATTGCAATCATATATGTCTATTCCATCGTTATGGATGTGTATATGTGATTTTGTCGCCCTTGTTGGTGTAACGCTTTTGGAAAAGGACTGCAAGATGATTCACCCTTAAACCTGTTTGTCACCCATGTTGCCTTTGAGACTGTTTAGACCCTAATTCTAGTTGGTGGAGACTTGTGTACTTTCCAAGCTTATGATAGGATACATGCTATGACTGTGCAATTGAGTGATCACCCAGAAATGAAACACTTAGATTAGTAATGAGAGTTGAGTGTTTTCGATCCCCTTTTCGTGAGGTGTTCGGCTCTGGTATTTTCTAGCATAAGTAACTTATAAATTCATTTCTCCGAGTTAAATTGGGGAAATCTTTTTATGAATTATTCTAAACGGTTCTACTTGAGGGCAAGTAGAAGTCAAGTGGGGGGATATTTGATAACATCAAATAGTTAATACATTTTAATATCAAATTCCCTATGAAAATGCTTATAAATATGTTATAAATGTCTGAAAATGTTACTTAATTGTTTATATTTAGTTTTCAGGGACTGAGTGAGCATTTTAGCAAAAGACGTGGGATTTGGACATAAATGCACTAAAGTGAAGAGTTCAAGGCAGTTTACGGCGTAACACCCCCGAGGGATTACGCCGTAACATATTCTAATGAAGAAATGAGTCATCACACCTTTTACGGCGTAAAGCATCTCCTACTTTACGCTGCAACATTCAAATTTACAAGGGATGACTTATCCGAGTTAGCGTTACGGCGTAACATATGCGACGACGTCATTTTTGCCTGGAAGATTGAAAGCCTAGGTAAACAAGGTTACGACGTAACGTCTCATAGCTGTTACGCCGTAACAGTTTTGAATAGTATAAATAGAGCCCTCATTCGACATCACTCACTTCCACAACACAGTTCCAAAGGGTGAACCAAACCCCCAAGGTCCGAAGCATTTCACCAGAAGTCCAAGGGAGAAGTCACTTTACACATTTCTTGTATTTAATCGTTCATAACATTCACTGTAAGAACAATGATGATTCAAATCCATGTCTATGTTTATTAATTCTTGCAAATCTGTTACCATGAGCGGCTAAGCACTCTAAGTGCTGGCCTAACCATGAATTTACTATTGTTATGATTAATGTTTCATGTTTAATTATAGTTTAGTTATATATCCTTATAGCCTTTCATTGATCCTTGTGTTTTGGTAGTATAGATGGTGGCTTAGATCTTGTTAATTCTGATATTAGACTTACCATGTTGAACTTGGGATTAGCAGGGTACTATGGTAGCTTGACACCTATCCCTAGTGTAGGAATTGACCAAATTACCGCCTTTGCCATATTAAATACTTAAAAAGCACATGAAATATTTCAGATGGGGTTAATAATCAGTTTAGATTATAGATTGGTCTTAAGGGTAGTTGGGAATTATCCACTACAAACTTGGATACCTTGCTCGTGTGATCGTAGGGGAATGTGGGATCACAGAGTAAGTATAGGACAGACCTCAAATGCTAATTCGGGTCTGTCGATATTAGAACCACTAATGAAACTTATAATTAAACATTTCATAGGAAAATGTAATCATAGCATTAGTAACAAAAGGGTTAGGCTAGCATGCTTTTCTCCTTGAATTCTTCTATCATTTTACTTTATTGCATTTACTTTCCTGTAGTAATTAAAATCAACTTTAAGGGTTTGTTTGGTAAGACGTAATGTATTATTAAATGAATGGAATAAGCGACGTAATGGAATAAATAATGTAATGTAATAATTCATTACCCTTATTAATAATGTTTGGTCGGTATGATAGGACGGAATGCAATTGATAAGAAAAATACTAAAATGCCCATAGTTAATAAGAATTGTATTTAATGTGGTTAGTTAATGGTAGATTTTTATGTAATTTTGATTACATTACAGTCGTAATGAAAAAAAGGAGGGACCCTATGGATTGAAATGGTAGTTTTTTGATGTTGTCATAAGTCTTCATGTAATGTATTCATTACATTGTACAATTGTAAAACCAAACTAGATTTTTCTTTCAAGTCGTAATACCGTTTCCATTCAGACTTTCATCTACATCATACCAAAACTTGTAAAAAACCATTTTCAAATGTGACATTTAATCAATTGAAACTAGTAAACCTAAATCTGGGACGACCTGGATTTTACCAAACTACTACTACTATTTACTGCGGGTTCTTTGCACGTTTGTGCAATGTATCAGTTAGAGAGTTTTAAATTTAAAACTTGCCAATTAATTATTTAAAACAATTTTACTCATCACTATGCCTGACACTAATTAGCGTTCTCCGGTAAATAACTAAATCAGATAGAGATGATAGCACCAAAAGTACAACACATGTGCTACAAGTGCTCGTGAAAGCATGCAAACGAGTAAGAACAAAAAATATATATCTATCGCTATAAAAATGCAGGCACATTAAAGAAGCACAATGATCTAATCGAGAAGGAGGGGTAACACACCCAAGGATAAGAACTTTATAATCAAATAGATCCTTAGAAGCTGGGGAAATCGCTCTACCGAAGGAGGACATCCAAATCAGACATCCTCTAAGAGAAATAAGTCCACCATCCCTCCGGACCAGTACACTCCTCTAAAAAGGGAAGGATAGGAGTTGGTGATGCAAGATGAGGCCAAAAAGGAGGCCACCCAACCAAAGAAAGGTATTAATCAATGATCAGATATTCACAAGCTCGGAGCAACCAAAAGATCTCCGGCACACCACATACCCCTTCTCAAAGAGTGCAAAAGATAACAAGAAAGATAAAAAGTTCAAGTTATTTATTACAAAAGAAGGACAAATCAAACTCCCGAAGGAATGCTAGTTTTGGTCGTCTTCTTGACTTTTGAGGCATTTAGAACGGATGTATGGGCAAAAGTCTTGTGCGAAAGATTTGAAATAGGAACGATGGAAGACACAAGAACTACAAAAGCCGAAGTAGGAAGCTGGTCCAGATCCAGATCAGCTACTTCCTCCGGATCAGCCTTGTTTGGCTCAATATTCGCTCCTGGAACAAAGTGAGAAACCCTCTGAAGCAGCTTTTGAAAGAAATTGTCGACATAAACTTGCAAAAAATGCCTAATACCAAAAGACTTACGATCTCCTTTTCATTATCGACAATCACGTCCTTACACTCGTGGGTCACGGATTCTTTGACAGACGGGTCATGTTTTAGTTCTTCTAAACCAATTGATCGAGTAGAGGGCTCATAATTTTTTTTGTTAGTTCTCCTTAAGTGTGTCTAGTTCAGAGGCAGGACCAACAACCTGCATAATTGGTTGTTCAGTAAACTCGGACTAAACCTTTAGACAAAGTCTCTCAAGCAACGTATATTCATTTTAGAACCATGAGAAATCAAAAGAGCAGTTAATACATACATTGATTCAAGGGTTCAAGCGGAGACATAGTCTCTATCTTGAGTATCTCGGCCAAAGAGAGGAAAGGATCAAGTGCATCTTCATAAACCGTAAGATCTTCGAAGATTTCCTTATTTAATGAATCAAGCAGAAGAAATAAGAATCTGATCCTACTCCTCCTTTGTATACTTCGGAGGTACGACACTCTCTCCATCTGCATAAGGACGAGGCATATAATAAGCAGCAGGAGAAAGATGGAGCATTTATCTTTCTTGGTCTCATCACCCATGGTGGGAAAATAGTCACCACTTTTAGGAGAAAATTCAACACCATCGTCATCCACTCTAGTACAATCAGGGGCATCTTCCTCCAGCTTCTACTCATTTCCAAGCACTTGATGATCTTCATCCTGCATTAACCCTAATCCTTTAGCACCTTGAGCTAAAGCATCCTCAATAACATCTAAAGGAAAATAGAGCAAATTGATAACGAGCACAAAAGGAAAGTCTTTCAAAGTTAAAGAGAAGAGGCAAAAACCACCTTAAGCAACACTAGCATGCCCAGGAAGATTAATGTCTTATGAACAACAAAGGACCTAATACTGTCTGGATCGATAGGAAACACATGCAGAAGGAGGATAACAGACGGATCAACCCTTTTCCTGGTCCTCTGATCAAAGCTCCAAACAAGATCAAAGCTCTCAACAAAATCAAAGCTCCGAACAAGATCAAAGCTCTGAACAAGATCAAAGCTTCGAACAAGATCATTGACATTGTCAGCAGAATGGTAATGTGCATCATCTTGGTCATCAACATCATCGACATTGTCAGCAGAACCTTTTACATCATTGACACGCTTCGCAGAAGGAACACTAGACCCAACTTCAGAAACTTTGTTTTTCAATTTCCTTAGTCGCATAGGAGGGCTCTTTCGGCTGGGAAGAGGTTATTCGTTCAGCCATAGCTTTAACCTTCCTAACGACCATAGGATCAGAATTACTCGCAAATAACTTTGTTCGTAGTTAGATCCGGTAAACAAGTATCCTCCGCAACAAGGATAGCAGTATGATTAGCAAGAAGATTATAACAGCTAGCATTGAGACCGGAACAGACGAAAACAACAACTGCTATATTACAAAGTTTAGCACATCGATAATACAGATTCGAAAGATCGTCCGGAGTAAAACCTTCGGTAGGGGACTCATCGATAACACGAGAATCCAGATTCCTCCAAGCCAGAAACCAGTTGGGAATAACGCACTTCAACATATTTTAAGAAAATGGGACCCTACTCAGGAAAAGGCAAACACTAGGAGAAGGTAGGCGGGGGTGCAAGCCTAAAGGAACGGTGCATTATCAAGGATTCTAGCTCGTCTTGCTTTAATATAGACGAATATATATGCATATGTCTTCTAGTCATAATAGAAATATGAGGAAGCAACGAATACCTAGCCCGGATGAACAAAAGCAGCAAAGCTAAGCACTAAAGGATGCAGTGGAGCCGAATAATACAAATAGCTCATAACAAAGAAGAAAGGGGGAAAGCTCAATGGTACAATCTCAACCAAAGAATGATGGAACAACCTTTGGTAAAGAAAACTCTCTAAGTAAATCAAACAACTGTTGGATGAGGAAGCTCCTCTAACTAGCTCAGAACCTTCGAAAGAGAAGGACGTAGTATCAACATACTCTGAGCATGTAAGAACATAAGAAGCATCACTTCGAAAAGATTCGATCGGCTCCACCCTTCCTTTGGCTTATGGAGACTTGGCGTATAACTCACCACCAAAAGGCAGTGAATCACCCTAAGGGAATCGCCAACCGAATTGATATTCTTTTTGTTGCCCATAAAAATGGGACTGACAATTGGAAGCTTGGACCAAAAGCGTAAAAATAAGAGACATTACACATAATTGGAGTCTAGCATTCCTAATAAAGAATTGCAAATACTAGACTGGGGGGACATGATGAGGTAAGTCTCCTCTAGCCAATCAAAAAGAACTAAGTACATGATGAGGGGCAGTCTACCCAAGCCAATTAGGAGGATTTAATAACAGGTTTAGAAGAAACCAATATCACACCCATCAAGCATGCCGCTACAACAAACATTTAAGTCTAGCATGACATGGCTAAGACCACATCATACTAGATTGGGGGGACATAATGAGGTATATCTCCTCCAGCTAATCAGAATGAGATAATGACAATCAACTACTCTTAATCCCAAAGATAGACCGAGCAAATCACGCCAGGTTGGAGCAGACATCCGGAGCAGACCTTTGAAGCAGACATCCAGAGCAGACATCAGACCTCTAGAGCATACCTCAGGTTTAGACCATCCGAAGGAGGCAATCATAATTAAACCAAATTCTTTGAAAAGACTTGTGATATAAGCACTCGATGCTGGAACGGTACTCCGGAGATAGCTGGAACTGGGGGGGAGAAGGATGTTCAGCGTCGGTTCAGTAAGCATCGGTGTTGGTAGACTTAGTACAATAAACTATCGGTGACGCAAAAGGACAGGCCAGGACACACAATATACAGATGGTGACAAAAGACAGACCTATGACCATAATTTTTATCATCAAGTGGAACACCAAACTAGTATAAATAGAAGTGGTATGCCCCAAATGATCCACCAGCTTACATACACACCGAAGCATACTTATTCTCTTTCTCTCTTTAGTTTCCCTCACTAGAATATATACCAACATATACCGATACTTACTCTCATGCCAGAGGTTGGTCTCAGATTAAAACCTCGAGCAAGCTAACGGTGTTATGTCTTACTTTCAGCTAGGAGACAGAGGAGCTGCAACAACCTCCAAAGTAGTCAAAGTTGAACTACACTCTTACTCCTAGTTGAGGAGCCAAAGGAGAAACCTCTGAAGGAGCCACCTACGAAGGAACCGAAGCTGAAACAAACAATTCTTATGTTCGAAGCCTATTTTCCAAGCCCAAGTGGCCCACGTAAATATGCTTTAACATACTACTTTCGCTATTTTTGCTATTCTTAAGCTTTCCACCTACTTTTCTACTCCGGTTGTTTCTTCAAGGATTTTTTAGACTACCAAGTTAGGCTTCAACTCTGTATTTGCTTCTTACAATGAGTTCGATTTATGATGTTAAATCTTCTTTAATCCAAATGGCCTTAGATGCGTTTTGTTAAAAGTATCGTATACCTGATGTTGTGCATCCTAAGTTACCTACTCCTAATCAAAGTATACATGATAGCCCCGTTGGTAAAATTGGTGTATACACTAGGTTCTTTGATTTTGCCAACATCCGAATACCCCTTTCTCAGTTTCTTGTAGATGTGTTTAAATACTTCCGTATTAATCTGTCACAAGTTTTTGTTATTGTTGCCGCTAAGGTTTCTCACTTTGAGATCTTATGCCGCGTTCACGATTATGTTCCAACCATTGGGTTATTTCGTAGGTTTTATGTAAACTCTAAAAACAAAGGTTGGATGTCTTTCAGCAAACGTTCTGATACTGCCCCAGTTTATTACACCAAACCACTAGATTCATTGAAACACTGGAATGATAGTTTCTTTTGGGTTGATGCCTCTATTTTCCCGCTTTCTGTTCCGTGGCATACTAAGAAAACATTGGTGAAGGACCCTCCTCCTACCGCGGCGAAGTTTAGCGCGGAAGCATGCGACTTCCTTGCCACCCATCAAGCCCCGTTCTGAAAATTTCTGGAACCATTTTTATGTCTTGTCGGCCTGAGTCGTTACAATGAGTTGGATGATGATGTTTATCCTACCTTCTTAACCGATGCCGGAGAGGGTGGGTGCTTTTTATTTGCATAACTACATTTGTCTTCCAGTATTGTATTTAATTTCTTTTTGTTGTTTATTTATGCAGAGATGGATCTATTTACCTTTATTCGTCATGCGGATCCTACCAAGGTGCAGATCGGCGAAAGGCAGATCAAGGAGGGACAAGTTTCTTTGTTGGAATCCACTAAGGGTCGTGTTATTCCTTTAGCTAGTGGGAATAAGCAGGGAGGCCAAAATGATAATGTTGAGGTTGCTGGGCCTCATAACCTTAATGAGGAAGGCGATGATGCTGAGCAGGAGAATTGTTTTGAGGGAGATGACCGTGTTGGTCAAGATGATAATATTGTTATAGATGATGATATTCAAGCTGCTGTTGCTGATAAGCCTAAAAGGACAAGAAAGAAAAGTAAAGTTACCAGTGGTGCTAGTGGTTCTAACCTTCCTCCTAAAAAATTAAGGAAGATCACGACACCTTTGGTGATGCCGGTACTAGTACCGTTGGGAAATCCCTTGCCGCCCTTCAGGGTTTACTTGATCGTAGCACTTTGGCCACAGAAGTTGGTGTTACAACAGCGGCAACTGTGCCTTTTGTTACTTCTTTTGTGACCCTTACATCGAAGCATGAGGGTGGTGGGCATACTGATTCTGTTTCCGAGCCTAATTTGCGGACTCAACACCTAGCTGAGAGGTTTTTAATTTCCTTAGACTCTTCTCATCATTCTAGTACAAATGTTATAGATGTTAAGGTCACTTCTATTGTCAGGTCTTCTATTCCACCACCTTCGGTAATTACTACGGTTGTTGCTGCCACCGCTGTTGCCGGCACCTCTTCTGCTCTTGTTCTTGGGGCGGGTATTGGGCCTGTTATTCGGAGCCTTTTTGCAGATTCCGGTTCTCTAAGTGCAGCCAGACCGGATCCTGCTGGTCCTTCTAACCCTCAGGGTACAGAGCTTTCTGCTGACACTTTTTATGTTTCCCAAAAGATGGATTCCGAGACCCTTTAGCAGATATATATTCCTAAATGAAACGTGATTAATGATTCTGTTATTGATGATCCTGAGGTATGTCTGATGTGTTATAGTAAGGTGTGTGATTTTATGATTTCAAGTTTTAAATTTATATTTTGCCAACTTTACCAAAAACAGCACTTTCGAGGCGCAGTTTGTACCCGGGTTCACTGGAATTTCATGGTAAGTAGGGTTGTCGTATCCACTAAGAGCTGAGAAACAATCTTTAATTTATTTATATTTTGCGTTATCTAATAAGTTAATGCTATTTCTTTGTTAAAACCTATGCTAAACCTATGTTTAATCTAAATCTAACGGATAAGGGGTGTTTTAAACCTGAGGAGAATGGAGCACGGGTTTTTTGGTGACTAAATAAATCAACTTTGACACTAATAAACCCACGGAAGCAAATTAACAAAAAGATAAAAGAGTGGTTCGCCAAAATATAAGAAGAAAACTGTATTAACCATTATTAATCCAATCAGATCGTTGGTTTGTTTATTAGTGCAATGATTACTTATCTCGAGGCGGCATATCATTCTTAAAGAATTAGGCGGGTAATTCTTATAAGACTCCTAAGGATACGAAGAATTCTGTGTACAATTAAACGTATTCCGAATAAATCATTCCTTATTTGCTGATTATAATTATCTTAGGATTATAGCAATGGTGATCTGTTAACCCAATAGTCATAGAGACTTACCATTATGCTTCTTAAAGGTAATTCATACACTAGTAGTCCACTAACCAAGTCTTTACCAATTAATTGAGAACGTACTTGTTGATCCCAAGGGTCATGTTGATCCCAATAGAATAGATCTTGCTTAGCTTGTATAAGCCTAAGTTGTATTGAATAAATTCAAAACAACTATGATAGAAACTTTGATTGTGAATATCAAAGACTATGCGGAATCTAGTCAATGATACTAAGAAGAATTTCAATGAAACAGTAATGAATAAGATCAATAACAAACATTTTACCAAACTTTCAGCCTCAATATAATACGAACACTCTTAATAGTGTTAGGGTTACAAAACCTTGAAGCTATATCAATATCAAAACAAACGATTTCTAGATATCTAACTCTATGCCTTAGGACCTCCTTTATACACCAAGGAGTCCTAACCGGCTTACAATATTTTCCTAAGTTATCTTGATCTTCTAAACAAATAACTTATACGTATCTTTTACAAAAATATCTCATACTTATCACATAAGCAATATTTATCTTTTCTTCTGTCTTTACCCATCCCTTGATAGTAGAAACTCTTTCAGCAGTCTTAATCTTTTCAGTAGTTGTAATTTTATACCAGCAGCATTAACTCTGAACACTAGCAGTAGTAACTTATACACCAGTAGCATTAACTGTGTACAAGCAGTAGAAACTACTTAGAATATTTTCTTCAATCTTCACCAGTAGTAATAACTTTACTCTAGCAGTACTAACATATACTAGCAGTACTAAGTTACACTAACAATAGTAACTTTCTACTAACAGTTGTAACCTCATGCAGTCTTTGTACTAGCAGTATTAACTTCAACTGAGCAGTCTTAACTTTGTACTGGCAGTACTAATATATACTAACAGTAGTAACTGTGAACTAGCAGTATTAACTTTATACTAGCAGCACTAACTACTTAGCATATGTTTCATCAAAGTTAATGAGCAGCACTAAGTTATGCTTAACAACAGTAACTCTAACCATAGCAGTAGTAACTTCAAGATCATCAAGAAGCCTTTTAATCCTAACAAAAACTTCTAATGCCTACATTAGTAGGTGATGCATGCGATACTGATAAGTTTTAAATTTATAACTTGGTTACCGAATTTCTTAGCAACACATACGAGCAAGTGTACTCGTCTATTGAAGTAAGTGATTGAATGGT
>BQNB010093225.1:4693-26420 GCA_026074375.1 Tanacetum coccineum | reverse complement strand
GGATTTTAGAAAACAATCATCTTCGAACCAATTCAAGTCATTGTCCAAATAACAAACGAGGTCTCAATTTCACAATTCTTTAGGAAAAACGACCTAGTAATTAATTATCGGCTTACATAGGATATTTTTGTGTAGATTTTTACTTTAAATCTTTGCCCTCAAGGATTTTTTAGTAAATTTCTTTATACTTTGATATTATACGTATTATAAATATTACACCAGTATTTTTAGTATAAATCTAGTTTTATTTTTCTACTGTCTGTTGTTATTTATTGAATACGGCGTATCTATTTTTTACGAATACAGCGTATTCGACATCAAACATCGATACGACGTATCCAGTTTACTGAATACGACGTATCGACTATCTGATACAGTAGCAGTTTTAGTTAGCTTTCTCGTTTAGTTTTCTAGAATAGTTTTACTTCGAATTATGTCTTTTTTCAGGTATCGTTTTTGGGTTCCCTCCTTACCCGTTCAATTATCATACAAGGAGGTTGACTATTGAAGAAATATTGGATAAATTCATTGATGAAGGTAAACGTGAACATGAGGAGATGAAAATATTTATTAAAGAGTTTAGAACCACCAACGAGCTTTTGTTAAAAGAACAAAGCAACTTATTGAGTGAGCTGAAGATCGAGGTAAATAAATTGTCAAAGGTTATGAGTAATGTTTTGATTCCAAAAAACAATGTCAAAGGAGTGACAACTAGGGGAGGAAAGATGACGTCTAAAGCCATCAGTAATAAAGAAATTAATGAAACTAGAATGAACAAGAACGTACCTCCCAGATTTGAACAGGATGTGCAGGAAAAGCCGCATGATGATGGTGTGAAAAATAAATCTTCAAGTATTCGTGAAAGGACTACTCAACCATTGGTAAAACCACAACAATCATCTATACCTTTCCCAAACCGGGTGAGAAAAGAAAAAGAAGAAGCACTACAACAAATTTTTTTAGAGAATCTGAAACAACTCGATATTAATATTCTGTTTATCGAAGCCCTGGTGCAAATACCAAAATACGCTAAATATCTGAAGTGTTTACTGACAAATAAATCCAGACTTGAAGAAGCTTGTACGGAGACAATGAACAAAAGGTGCTCAGGTGTCATGCTCAATGAACTGCCATCAAAAGAAAAAGACCCTAGGAGTTTCACTATCCATTGTCAAGTGTTGGAGAAACATAAGGAATCAGAAGACATGGCCGCAGATCACTTATCTAGGTTTGAGAATCCGCATATCGAGGTGTTAACTGAGAGGAAATTGCTGATAAATTCTCCGACGAGCATTTAATGGTGCTAAAATCCAAGTTTAATAACGATGAACCATGGTATGCGGATTTCGTTAATTATATTGTTGGAAAGGTTGTTCCCTTAAATTGGACATTTGAAAAAAGAAAGAGGTTTTTTTGCAAGTCAAGACTTACTTCTGGGCGGAACCTTATGCATTTAACTGTGCGCGGATAATATAATGAGGAGATGTGTGGCCGGAAGTGAAACCCTCAAAATTCTGGCGCATTGTCATTCGGGACCTACTGGTGGGCATCATAGCGCTAATGTTACCGCAAAGAAGGTTTACGAGACCCGATTTTATTGGCATAGTATCTTCAAGGATGCTAATAAGTACGTAAGACAATGTGATGCATGTCAAAGATCGGGGAACATATCTTCAAGGAACGAAATGCCCTAAAATAACATTCAGGTATGCAAAGTCTTTGATGTTTGGGGATTAGATTTTATAGGACCATTTCCCTAAATAGAGGTAATAAATACATATTGGTAGCTGTAGATTATGTGTCCAAATGGGTCGAAGTTCAAGTATTACCTACAAATGATGCGCGTGTTGTGGTTAAGTTTTTAAGATAATTATTCGCTAGGTTTGGAGTTCCTAAAGCTTTGATTATTGATAGGGGGACACATTTTTGTAATTCCTAGCTCGAAAAAGCTTTACAAATATATGGTGTGACTCACAAATTATCCATGGTGTATCACCCTCAATCTAATGGACAAACTGAAGTTACTAACAGGGCTATTAAGCATATCCTAGAAAGATCAGTAGGGTACAATCCTAAAGGTTGGTCAAAAAAACTTAACGATGCATTGTGGGCATTTAGGACGGCCTACAAAACACCAACAGGGTGTACACCTTTTAGATTAATTTATGGGAAAGCATGTTGTTTACCCGTATAGATCGAGCATAAGGCACATTGGGCATTAAAACAATGTAATATGGATTTAACGCTTGCTAGCGAAAGTCATCTTATGCAGCTTAATGAGTTAGCCGAATTGAGAGATGAGGCTTATGAGAATACTAGAACAAAGAACGAACCAAGAAATGGCATGCTTCTAGACTTTGTGGGGATAAAGATTTTAAGGTGGGTGACAAGTTACTACTTTATAATTCTCGTCTAAAGATGTACCCTGGAAAACTTAAGTCGAAATGGAGCGGGCCGAACATTGTTAAAACGGTATATCCATATGGGGCTGTAGAAATCATTGACAAGAACGGGTGTAACTTCAAAGTCAATGGACAACGATTGAAGAATATTACGAAGGCGACATTGACAAAGAGGATGATGAAGTTATAGAGTTCGCGAATAGTGTAACGTGAGGCTGAAGGGAGTCTAACTTAAAGACTCTCACAAAAACAAAAGTGCTTCCCGGGAGACAACCCGGAATGTATTTTCTTATTTAGTATCGAGTCTGTCTTCCCAGGTTATCAATACGGTGTATCCAGATCCGTTGTATACGGCGTATTGACCTAACCTGGATGTTATCCCTTTAATTTTCCGCATTTATTAACTTTACTGTCATATATGCCAATACGGCGTATTCATACCATGATACGGTGTATTTGACTTCTGACCAATACTCAGGATTTTTCTTGCAAGACTCAATACGACGTATCCTAAAACATGGATACGGCGTATCGTTTGTAGTACAGTTTAGTTTTATTATTAACCATAGATACCAAGATAGGATTTTGTATGTTTTTCCTATATTTTGCACAGGACCTCGCTAGAAAAGAAATTGACAAAGTTGGTGAAGTATCGATCATTTGGAATCCTATATGTGTTGTAGTCATGCTGAAATTCAGATGCATTTACAACACACATTCTTGCTCATAAACTCAACTTGGAGAATCCCCCGAGCAAAACATCAGGGGAGTTTCTCGTTCTAATTCTTTTAATTTCCCGTTTTTAATGTTTTACCTATACAACGAGGACGTTGTATAATTTAAGTGGGGGAATAGGAATTAGAACGTTACTTGTCCTATTTTTCACATTAAAATGCTTAAATTTAAAAAAAATTCAAGCATACTTTTGTGAAATTACTAGTTACATAACCTGCACACAATAACCCTTATTAGATAATATGAGGATTCAGCCTTATCCATTTCCAAATATTTACCCAAATTCCACAAAAATATGAGTGTGCCGGTGATGTTGTAGACTTTAAAACTTGTCCTGGTATATCTATTCAAGACCGCAATAATGAGTACTATGGATTTAGATGGAGTAACTTGTTTATATTGGTAAATTTCTAGGATTACACCCAAAAGCCTTTATATGTTGTTTTATTAACTAACTACACTGGTTAGTTAACCCCCGTATAAACCCTTTGTTTACTCTCATTTTAAGAGTAAGATACCCCTAAAAATCCTGTAGAGCCAATCCTTTAGGATAACACTAACTATTTGTTTCGTTACACCTTAGCCTACCCTATTAGATTAAGTCCATTTATCAGTTGCTAGTTGCTTAAAGTGTAAAGTATGTATTTCGCGAGTCTTGTGTCATTTTCTATCTTTGGTACGATTGGGAAGAAATTTTCACATTGCAAATGGGAATGTATAAAGTAGTCAAAACTCATGTATTTTTAACTACCATACACAATTAGATGGTACGGTCAAAGAATAAAGAATTTATCGAAGGAATTATTCCGAGTTAATTTGATTGTGAAGATGGTGAAAATTACACCTAGTTTCGTAGTTATGTATTTGTTAAAAAACAGTTAGAAAATCACAACAAAAAAATAGGAGAAATTTTGAAGATAAGATTTTTGCAAAAAGCTTAAACCAAGGAATTATATGAAGGATCGATATTCGTTGTATACATCTAATAAGTCAACGTGTAAAGTTTTTGTAAAGTGGTAGATATCGCCACTTATCCTGTAAAAGTATGTAAAGTATGGATGATTGGGAAGCTGACCCGGTACGGGAATGCCAGCTTAGGTTGTGTTTTTTTGATCAAGAAGACGTTTGTGTAAATAGTTTTGTCTTTTCATGGTAACGGTTGGAAAACGTGTCCAAGCAACTTGTACTTATTTGTTTTGGACTAAGTCCTATTTGTTTCGTAAATTTATTTAACAACAAATTTATTCCTTTTCTAATCATTAACTTGGGTTTTACTCCGAATGAGGATGTAAAAAAAAAACAAAGATCAGTCAGCCATGTCTATTCTGTCCGTTAACGAGCCATATATGCGTGATTCAACTAACTGCCTTGTTGGTTTATTACTTTTGGTGAAAGTTAGAAGATCCACACCCTATATCATTCTTCATCCTAACCCTTGGTTAAACTCGAATGAGGATGGATCGAGACACAAATTCTAATTCTCATTGTTACGGCCATATATGTTGTGATTCAGACTGCCTTGTTGGTGTGATACTTTTGGTGAAAGATTGTTAGAATGATCCAACCCTAAGCCTATCAAAATAAAAAACCCAATTTTCCTTTATAAACTTGTTACTGCCTTAGCTCCTTAGTGTGGAGAGCGTTATCCTTGCAAACTTATGATAGAATACTCGCACGACCGTGCAATTCGAGCGAATTAGTTAAATGTTACCAACATAGATTATTAAAAGTGATTTGAGTGTTTTCATCTTCCTATTTCGTGAGGTGTTTGGTTTTGTACTTGTAATTGATCAAATAAATGCTTAACGGAAAAAATCCTTAGGGATACATTTTCATAAACTTCTAAATGCTACTTGAGGACAAATATGATTCAAGTGGGGGGGGGGGGGTATTTGATGAATCAAAATACCGTTAACTTTAATAGCATCCATTTAATCCCATGACAATAACCTATTTTGTATAATTATTGCAAGAATTGTTACATAATCATTTGTATTGAGAATTGCAGTAATTATGGAGTACATGGGAAATATCAAAAAGGCAATGCTTCTGAGCTTAAAACGAAGACATTTGAAGATTACTAATTCTGACATCCTATACGTCGTATCCATCAAGGAAGATACGTCGTATCTATGCCTGCACTTCACAAGAAACCACGAAGAATCAAAGTCCAATACGCCGTATTCAGGAGAACTCTATACGTCGTATTCAATATAAAGTAATAAAATATTCTAGAAGATATTGAACATGGTCCTAACTTTAAGAAATCCCCAATACGCCGTATCCCACATCGCTTCGTGAAGTGTTTGGTTGTTGTGTACTTGTAATTGATCAAATAAATGCTTAACGGAAAAATCCTTAGGGATGCATTTTTATAAACTTCTAAAGGCTACTTGAGGACAAGTAGGATTCAAGTGGGGGGATAATTGATGGGAAAACTCTTGTAATCTCTACACTCCACTATACGCGTTCGGTTAGCATTATGTTTAATCGTTCATCTATGATTTCGTGTATTGTTACAATGACTATCGGCTAATACCTTTAGGTATTAGCCATGTTTATGATAATATAATGTTTTGATTTGTCTTTATATCGATTGTTCTTTATTCGTTGCATGTTGATTATGTTTATCACTTCATACCCGTTTATGTGCTTAATTATGTGTTTTCCCTATCATTCAACTGGGTCTAGTCCTACATATTTAATGCGCTGCAACTTCGGTGTTGTTTGGGCGTAGGCTAAGAGTCCGGGATAGAAACATATAACGCTTATTCATATAGCTAGAATAATAGGATCACCAATAGAAAGCCCTGTTTTGATCTATGGTTAAGTGGATAGGTAGACTAAGCCGGTGACTTAGGATTACACATAACGTCCTGTTTCCATAGGTAGTTAAGTGGGTGTGGACTACTAGTATATGAATTTCCATTAAGCAATAAGTTGGTAAAGCCTCCATGAGCTAGGATTCAATATAACCACCAATATAGTTTCCTAGATAGATTATAATCAACGGTGTGAGCTTTATGCGGGTTTAGGTTAATTGTGACAGGATTAACTAGCGACAAACCTCGAGTCTAGGGAGAAGATCCACCTAACTATGGAATGATATACCACCAACGAATTAATACAATCATTACACGAATAGAAAATCACGGCATATTATTAGATTAAACTGGCTAATACGTTTTCCTCAGATTTGACTGCTTCCTAATCTTTTGTTAATCAGTTATGTGCATTATTTGTCATCACCTTAGGATAATTAGAACTAAACTCATGCCAGTCTCTCAGGCTGAAAACCCCCATTTGCAATAGTTTAGGTTTAATTAGAATAATTAGATTAGATTAGTACTAAACCTAGGTAAATAAAATACCGGTAGAATTAAGAGTTAACTTCCACTCTCAGTGATCGACACCCTCCTTACCACGAAGCTACATTTGATCGGGTACACTGCCCGTTAAAGTGTTGTTTTTGGTTTAGTCGGCAAAATATAAATTTAAAACTTAAATCATAAAAATATACACCACACAACGACACATCAAGTTTTTGGCGCCACTGCTGGGGAGTGAAAATTAATCTTGATTTTTATTTGATATTTTGGTTTTTAACATTAGATTACATCTAAACCTTAGGAGTAGTGTAATTTAGATTAGTGTATATTCTTGTATATTAATTTTGTATATTTGTCTTTATTTGTTTGCTTGTATATATGTGTGTTTAATTGTTTGCGTATTTAATTGTTTTTCTCAATACAATGTTCTGGTCGATAACTTGATACGGCATATCCATTCTTATTGGATACGGCGTATCCAACTTTCTGTCCAATACAGCGTATTCATTCAAAAGATTAATACGACGTATTCATTTTTATTGAATACGGCGTATCGATCATCTGATAAAGTTCTTTTCCATTCTCGAACTTAAAGCCTAAATTTTTTTAATACCTTTTTCCCGCTGGTTCTACTGATAATTTTTTGGTTATTTTTCAGTAAGAATGACAAAGGTTATCAAAGGAGAGTTCGAGAAAATTAAGGATGTTAAGGTCGAAGATGTTTCGCTCACTTGCGATACATTACTTGAAGTTTTCAACAAAGAAGGGAGGAAAGATGATGTCTGAATCCAGCCATAGGAAAATAATTTAATAAAAACTGGATTCAACATGAGACGAAACTCCAAGATTTAAACAAGATGTGCACGAAAAAAAAGCCGCATGCGGATGATGTGTTATGGAAAATAAATCTTCAAGTATTCATGAAAGGACTACTCAACCATTGGTAAAACCACAACAATCATCTGTTCCTTTCCCAAATCGTGTGAGAAAAGAAAAAGAAGAAGCACTGCAATGAAATTTTTTGGAGAACCTAAAACAACTTGATATTAATATTCCGTTTATCGAAGCCCTAATGAAAATACCAAAACACGCTTAATATCACGATGATTTTTACTGAGAATAAAATTAGACTTGAAGAAGCTTTTACGGAAACAATGAACGAAAGGTGCTCAACTGTCTTGCTCAACGAACTGCCATCAAAATAAAAATAAAAGACCCCAGGAGTTTCACTATCCCTTGTCAAGTATTGGAGAAACATAAGGAAACAGAAGACTTGGCCGTAGATCACTCATCTAGGTTAGAGAATCGCTCTGGGGGTGTTAAGTCGAGAGGGAAAGTGCTGATAAATTCTCTGACGAGCCAAAAAATTTTTTAATTTTTGGGCGGTATAAAAATCCAAGTCTAATAACGATGAACCATGGTATGCAGATTTTGTTAATTATATTGTTGGAAAGGTTGTTCCCCTAAATTGGACCTTCAAAAAAAGAAAGAGGTTTTTCTCGCAAGTCAAGACCTACTTCTGGGAAGAACCTTATGCATTTAAACTATGCGCGGATATTATAATGAGAAGATATGTGGCTGGAAGTAAAAACCCTCGAAATTCTGGCGCATTGTCATTCGGGACCTACTGGTGGGCATCATAGTGCTAATGTTACCGCAAAGAAGGTTTACGAGTCCGGATTCTATTGGCCTAGTGTCTTTAAGGATGCTAATGAGTACGTAAGACGATGTGATGCATGTCAAAGATCAGGGAACATATCTTCAAGGAACGAAATGCCTCAAAATAACATTCAAGTATGCGAAGTCTTTGATGTTTGGGGATTAGATTTTATGGGACCGTTTCCCGAATCTAGAGGTAATTAATACATATTGGTGGCTGTCGATTATGTGTCCAAATGGGTTGAAGCTCAAGCATTACCTACGAATGATGCGCGCGTTGTGGTCAAGTTTTTAAGACAGTTATTTGCTAGGTTTGGAGTTCCTAAAGCTTTGATTAGTGATAGAGGGACACATTTTTGTAATTCTCAGCTTGAAAAAGCTTTACAAAGATATGGTGTGACTCACAAATTATCCACGGCATATCACCCTTAATCTAATGGACAAACTGAAGTTACTAAAGTGTATCACCCCCCCCCTAGAAAGATCAGTGGGGTACAATCCTAAAGGTTGGTCGGAAAAACTTAACGATGCATTGTGGGCATTTAGGACGGCCTACAAAACACCGACAGGGTGTACACCTTTTAGATTAGTTTATGGGAAAGCATGCCATTTACCCGTAGAAATCGAGCATAAGGCACATTGGGCATTAAAACAATGTAATATGGATTTAATGCTTACTAGCGGAAGTCGTCTTATGCAGCTTAATGAGTTAGCCGAATTAAGAGATGGTGCTTATGAGAATACTAGAATTTACAAAGAACGGACCAAGAAATGGCATGATTCTAGACTTCGTGGTGATAAAGATTTTAAGGTAGGCGATCAAGTGCTACTTTATAATTCCCGTCTGAAGATGTACCCTGGAAAACTTAAGTCGAAATGGAGCGGTCCAAACATTGTTAAAACGGTGTATTCGCATGGGGCTATAGAAATCACGGACAGGGACGGGTTTAGCTTCAAGGTCAATGGACAACGATTGAAGAAATATTACGAAGGTAACATTGACAAAGAGGATGATGAGGTTATAGAGTTCTAGAATGGTGTGACGTGAGGCTGAAGGGAGTCTAACTTAAAGACTCTCACAAAAACAAAAGTGCTTGCCGGGAGACACCCCGGAATGTAATTTTCAATTTTGTATCGAGTCTATCTTCCCAGGTTACCAATACGGCGTATCCCCTTCCATAGGATACGACGTATTGCTCTAACCTGGACGTTATCCCTTTTAATTTTTTCTGCATTATTGTCAGATTTGTCAATACGACATATTCATAACCATGATACGGCGCATTTGACTACTAACCGTACAATTATCGGAGATAGAATTGCACTTGTCCTCTAATCTTTTATGCAGGACCTTGCTGAAACAAAATCAACTAATTGGTGGAGGTATACTCTAAAAATGACGTATGTTGAATTATACGGGCATTCTGAAGCCCTCATCAACACACTTTTTGCTTAACAACTCAACTTGGAGAATCATTTCGAGTAACATATCAGGGGAGGTCCTCGTTCTAATTCTATTTCTCACATTATTTAATAGTTTTATCTATACAACGAGGACGTTGTATAATTTAAGTGGAGGGATGGAGAATTAGAACGTACTTGACCTTCTTTTTACAAAATAACATGTTGTGTGCTTAAAAATAGGCCAAATTTCAAATTTTTAGCATAACTTTTATAAAAATCACTAGTTACATGACCTCGCGCATACTAACTTAATGCAAATGTTTTTATTCTTCTGAGGAATTAAGCCTATTCCTTTTTTAAATGCTTACCAAAAATTCCATAAAAATTATGAGTGTGTCGGTGATGTAGTAGACTTTAGAACTTGGCTTGGTATATCACTCGAGACCACAATGATGAGTACTATGGATTTAGTTAGAGTAACATGTTTAACTGGTAAATTTCTAGGAATACACCAAAAAGCCTACATGTTGTAAAATTAACTAACTACACTGGTTAGTTAACCCTCGTGTAACCCTTTGTTTACTCTCACTTTAAGAGTAATATCCCCTAGAAAAACCTGTCAAGCCATTCCTGTCTTTTTCTACACCAATTATATGTTTCATTACACCTTTACACCTTAGCCTACCGTGTAGATTAAGCCTATTTTAATCAAAGTTGCTAGTTGCTTTCGTGTAAAGTTTTGTATTTCCCGCGTCAAAGTGAAATTTTTCTATCTTTGTTATGGTCGGGAAATTGCACAATGCAATGGGGAAGTATGTAGCTCGAGTATTTTGCTACTTTCACGATTATGTATTATGTCCGAAGTGAAGTGTTGAAAGGAAAAATTATCTGAAAAAATTATGATGGTGAAGACGGTGAAATTACACCGAGATTTGTCTTTAAAAAAATGGAAAAATAGAAAAAGCAGCAAAAAAGAGAAGGATGACAAATAGTCGGGTCAATGATACTTATACCGATGGAATCACTCGAAAGGATCGATTATTCGTTGATACGTTATATAAATCAACGATGTAAAGTCTTGTAAAAAGTAGCCGATATCACCACTTATCTTGTAAAGTATGTAAAGTATGGGATGTATGGGAAGTTGCAGGTTATGGGAACGCCAACTTAGGTTGTCTTTGTCATCCTATGATCAAGACGTTTTGTGAATTTTATTTAACACCCATTTACTTCCCTTTCCTAATGACTAACCTTGGGTTTTACTCGAACGAGGATGTGTACGAGCCATGCATGTCTATTCTGTCGTTACGGCCATGTATGCGTGACTCAGCTGCCTTGTTGGTTTATGACTTTTGGTGAAAATTAGAAGCTCCATATCCTATATCGTTTCTTCATCCTAACCGCTGGTTAAATACGAATGAGATGTGATCGAATCATACATGTCTATTCCGTCGTTACGGCCATGTATGTGTGGTTCAGCTGCCTTGTTGGTATGGTACTTTTGGTGAAAGATTGCTTGAATGATCAACCTTAAGCCTTTTTACCCAATTTTCTTTTTGACTTGTTACTCCTAGGCTCTAGTAGTGGAGATGTGTATCCTTACCAAGCATATGATAGAAAACTATCAGATCCCGAGACAAAATCAGCATAACCAATTAAACGTTGCACCCTAGATTAGTTGAGTGATCTGAGTGTTTTCATTTCCATATTTTGTGAGTGCTTGGTTTTGTACAGGTGATTAGAACAAAAAGATGCTTAAACAAAAAAATCCTTAACTTCGGTTGGGATACATTTTTAAAACTTTCTAAGTTACTTGAGGCAAGTAGGATTAAGGTGGGAATATTTGATGACATCAAATAACGTCTATTTATTAGCATCATTTGTCCCATGTATAATGCTCGTTTTATATTGTTTTATATAAGATTTGATACTTAATCACTTATTTGTATGAATATCAGTTATTATCGAGCATTCGGCAAACGTCAAGAACAAGGCGTGTTTTGAAAGCATAAATGATGAGTTGAAAAAGTTAACTGATTCCTGACTTGAATTTACGCCATATCTAAAAAACTTTAAAGAGCTCTAAGACCATTGCGTGAGGTGTTTTGAAGAAATTCGCCATATCCACATCAGTTGATTACGTCCGTATATGGATACTTTGGTAAACTATCAGAAAGCAGTTTAAGCCAATACCTCCATATCAAAAACCTCAATACTCACATATTGGTCAATATGTCGTATCCGAAGAACCAATACTCTATTTTGGTCAATATGCCGTATCCAGAAAAGGGATATGGCGTATCCAAAATAGATATGGCGTATCGGAACCAGCTCAAGAAAATTATGAAATATTTTATTCGTGGAGCCCACGCCATGCAACCCTGATACGCCGTATTGAGTTCCAATACGCCGTATCGACCAATTTTCAGAGTCTATAAATACCAAACCTTAAATACGATTTAAGGTATGCTTTTAGCCACCAAGTCTGATTTCCAGAAGATCTATGAAGCCAAGAAGGTCCTGAAAAGTGGTCCGATCAATGGGAAAACTCTTGTAATCTCTACACTCCACTATACGCGTTCGGTTAGCATTATGTTTAATCGTTCATCTATGATTTCGTGTATTGTTACAATGATTATTGGCTAATACCTTTAGGTATTAGCCATGTTTATGATAATATAATTGTTTTGATTTGTATTTATATCGATTGTTCCTATTCGTTGTATGTTGAAATTATGTCATTTCATTTATCATACATACCGTTTATGGTACTTTAATTATGTGTTTTACTATTAATTCAACTGAGGCTATAGTCCTACATATTTAATGCGCTTCAGCTTCGGTGTTGTTTGGGTGTAGGCTAAGAGTCTGGGATAGAAACATATAACGCTTATTCATATAACTAGAATAATAGGATCGTCAATAGAAAGTCATGTTTCGATCTATGGTTAAGTGGATAGGTAGACTAAGCCGGTGACTTAGGATTACACATAACGTCCTGTTTCCATAGGTAGTTAAGTGGGCGTGAACTACTAGTATATGAATTTCTATTAAGCAAGTATGTTGGTAAGGCTCCATGAACTAGATTTCAATATACCACCAATTTAGCTTTCCTAGATGATTCTATCAACGGTGGAGCTTTATGCGGGTTTAGGTTTATTGGGACGGATAACTAGCGACAAACCTCGAGTCTAGGGAGAAGATCCACCTAACTTTGGAATGATATACCACCAACGAATTAATACAATCATTGCAGAATAGACAACCAAGGCATATTATTAGATTAAACTAGCTAATACGTTTTCTTTACGTTTGACCGCTTCTTAATCTTTTTTAATCACTTGTGTGCATTATTTATCATCTCCTTAGGATAATTAGAACTAAACTCGTGCCAGTCTTTTAGGCTGAAAACCCCCCTTGCGTTAATTTAGGTTTAATTAGAATAATTAGGTTAGATTAGTACTAAACCTAGATAATAAATAAAATACCAGTAGAATTAAGAGTTAACTTCCACTCTTAGTGATCGACACCCTACTTACCACGAAACTACCACCGACCGGGTACACTGCCCGTTAAAGTGTTGTTTTTGGTTAAGTCGACAAAATATAAATTTAAAACTTGATATCATAAAATTAACACCACACAACGACACATCATTGATGCAAAGAGGTAAGGTGATATCTTATGCATCTAGACAGTTAAAAATTCATGAGAAGAATTACACCACCCATGATTTGGAACTGGGTGCGGTTGTGTTTGTACTTAAGATCTGGAGACATTATTTATATGGGACAAAGAGTGTCATATATACGGATCTTAAGAGTCTCCAGCATATCTTTAGCCAAAAGGAATTGAACATGCGACAACATCGCTGGATAGAACTTTTTAGTGATTATGACTGCGAAATTCGCTACCATCCCGGTAAGGCGAATTTAGTAGCTGATGCACTGAGTAGGAAGGAGAGAGTGAAACCTAAGAGAGTTAGAGCTATGAATATGACCCTTCAGTCGAGTATCAAGGATAAGATACTAGCGGCTCAGAAGGAGGCATGTGATGAGTCTGCGTGATTTCAAAAAAGGTTTAGATGAGATGATTGAACTTAGGAGTGATGGAGCGTTGTATTACCTGGATCGAATATGGATTCCTTTGAAGGGCGATGTGAGAACCCTGATAATGGAAGAGGCCATGATAAGATGTAATTATGGAATTAGAGATACGTATGGTGGTCCGAGTATGAAGAAGGACATAATGTGTATGTGAGTAAGTGTTTGACTTGTTTGAAGGTTAATGCTGAGCATCAAAGGCCGTCTGGCTTGCTGCAGCAACCTGAGATTCCCGAATGGAAATAGGAAGTGATAGCAATAGATTTTGTGACTAAGTTACCAAGAACTAGTAGTGGGCATGACACAATCTGGGTCATTGTGGACTGATTAACTAAGTTTGCTCATTTTCTACCTGTGCGTGAGGATTATAAGATGGATAGATTGGATAGGTTGTACTTGAATGAGATTATTTCTAGGCACGGTGTGCCGATCTTAATCATATCTGATCGTGATAGTCGATTTACGTCATGTTTTTGGCAGTCAATGCAAGAGGCATTAGGAACCCGTTTAGACATGAGTACGGCTTACCACCCTCAGACCGATGGTCAGAGTGAGTGTACAATTCAGACTTTGAAAGACATGCTTAGGGCATACGTCCTAGACTTTGGGGGAAGTTGGGATGTTCATCTTCCATTAGTTGAGTTTTCGTATAACAATAGTTATCATTCTAGTGTGAGATGTGCGCCGTTTGAGGCCTTGTATGGTAGAAGGTGTCGTTCCCCGATTATGTGGGCAGAGATTGGAGAGGGTCAGTTGATAGGACCTGAGTTAATGCAAGAGACCACTGATAAGATCTCGTAGATTAAGGATAGATTTAAGGCTGCGCGTGATCACCAGAAAAGTTATGCCGATAAGAAAAGGAAGCCTCTAGAGTTCAGTGTAGGTGACTATGTCTTGCTCAAAGTATCGCCTTAAAAAGGTGTGGTACTGGTGTAATGCAAAGTTATATACGTAATAATATCCAAAGTATAGAAAAATTCCAAAACTACCCTTGAGGACAAAGGTAGTAGGAAAAATCTTACAAAAAATACTACACGTTTAACCGGTAAGTGATTACCGGGTCGTTTTCCCAAAGACTTATGAAATTGAGACCTCGTTTGTTATTTGGACAATGACTTGAATTGGTTCAAACTTTTTTGATTAATTTTCTAAATCTATAATTAAAAACAATTTAAACAAGCAAGAAAAATTAACGACTAGCAATTAAATTCAAATAACGGTAATTAAAGAAAACGTGACAAATAAGCAAGAATACTAGAATTAAACTCTAAATGTTTTTTCTAAACTTTTTCTAATCCTAAATGACTATTAAAAAAATGCTAAGGAAATTCTAAAACGAGAGTGATTAAAGCTTAAAAACGAAGAAAATAAGAACGGGGATTGAATCTCGTTCTTTAAAGAGTGAACTTTCAAAATATTAACCCTACAAATGAAAATTATTTTTTTATAAATCCTAAATGACAAAAGAAAATTTTCAGAAAAAGAATTATATTTTTTTGATTATTTTTTCTATTTTTTATGATTTTTTAAAGATTTTAATAAAGAAAAATTATTAAAAATATAAAAGTGTAAAATAAAAATCCTAGAAAAAATTCTAAAAATAGCTAAACATGAAGGGAATACAGGAAAAATGTAAACAAAGGAAATGCTCAAACGAATAAGCTCAAATAAGCCTGATAAGCATTCGAATTGCTTATTTTTAGAATGAATGAAAAAGGGGTTAAAAGAATTAAACGTGCACCTTAGGACAGAAAAGTCCCAAGGGCACGTTGGTGTGAGGTGTGTGGTGTTGTGTTGTTATAAAGGTTGAGGAGGGTTGAGGTCCAGGGTTCGAGCCTTGCTCACCCTGGATTTCCCCTCTTCCCTTTTTATTTTTCTTTTTACAAAAACTTTGAAAAGCAATCTTTTAAAACAACTTATAAGAAAACTTTTTTGTGAAATCAACTTTTTTGAAAGTCTAAAATAAACTAGAAAATCAGCTAATTATCTTGACAGAAACACTTAGCATGTTCATGGCTTTTTAACAAAACTTTGATTATCTTAAAACTAAGTTAAGCTAAAGCTAAAACTAAATAAGCTATGAACTACTAAAATTAACCTAATAAGCAAGTTTAAACAACAACTAAACAAAGAACTTAAGCTATAAGCTAGAATACTCAAATAAGCATTTTGACAACACTGGATACCAAACAGACAATGAGATACTTTTGAGCTTATTTTTAGATAAGCAAAAGGATCCTTATGACAATCTAGCTTACCACTTACTTAACCCTGGCCAAAATAGCTACATGAAACAGTTTTTTAAACATAGTTTGAAATTCAATGGCTCAAAGAAAAAGTTGATTGAAAACAACTTATGTACTCAGTATGAGCTGAGTGAAATTTTTGGTTTAAAAAGATAAATTGCTTATTTTGAGCTTAAAAACAGATAATCAAATGGACTTTTGAAAACAAATTAAGCTGAAACAGATCTATTATAACCTATAAGCTACTAGCAAACTTAAAATCAAGACCTAAAAACTATTATAACCATCTGAAAATTGAGATTGAAAAGGGTTACTTGTCTATTATTTATACTGATGCAGTTTGCACACAAATTATCTAATTTTTTTTAAAACCTACAAGTGCAGTCTATAGATCCTTGTTTCTACACTTTTAAACACTCAATCAAATGCAATTTAAGCAACTATTCTAAGTAAAAACAAACTTAAGCTAATGATGCTAATAGGACTGAGCTTAAACTAACAGACTAAACTATAGCTAATTCACATAAATGAAAGCTAATTTTAAACCTACAAATTTCCTTAAATCCAATCTTATAAACCTGCAAATGTAATTTTAAACCAATCCTAAGGACCAAATGGCCTTGGCAGTGCTAACTTGAGTTAGTACTGCCTTATGCCAAACACCCCTTAAAAAGGCCAAAATCCATTTTTAGCTTATGAAGATGAGAAATAATGAACAAATGTAACACCCCCAAAAATATGACAACGCAGCGGAATACCACTTGGGTGTTACAGCATAAATAACAGCGCTTGATTATAGAGTACGACCTCTAAATGTGTCGTTTGTAATACATATCGTTGATTTTCTGGAAATCCATAATAATAGTTTGTCCCGTATTGCATCCACCATGAATACTTGAATGTAACAGACTCCATGCATCATAAATAGTCCACTGCATCTATTTCACCTGAGAAAAAAAACATGTTTAAAGTGTCAACATTAAGTTGGTGCGTTACTTAGATTAGTTTAAATATGCAATGTATTCCACTTGTTCATCACTAGTACCATTGTAAAAAAAAACCCAAAGATTTATAAATTAAGCACGACACATTTTATGTCACCAAAATTACCTCTTATCAAAAGATTAATAAGATGCATGACCATATTTAATGTCACCAAAAGTACCATTCTTATCCAAAGATTTTACTAAAGTGCGATACCATTTTAATGTCACCAAAACTGTTTTCATGTATGTATTCCTTTTTATTCAAGGCAACGTAAATATCCATGTGAGTATAAAACAATGTTTACGATTACTCTAAGCTCATGAAACTGAAGCTAATAATTCATGTAAGAATTCTTATGTATTTGTTGGGGGCCCTGTAGTCCCAACGTGATCCGACATGTTATAACGTTCGTTCCCAGTGATAGCTAATCACCCGAACGGGGGTTGTCAATCCGAATAGATCTAATTCGATATCATACGCGTGGGACATCACGCTATAATTGTTCGTTACGGCGATAGATAATCACTCCGAACAGGGAATCCCACACCCGAATAGATCTATTTTATAACATTCGCGCTCACCCTCCAAGTGATTTACAGTTCATGACGCTGTGACGTAGACTTGTATGTACCCAATTTAGGCAGTGATTTAAAATATGTACTCCCGTTACCGGTGTCCCCTCCAAGAACACCCGGGCAGTAAAGTGAAAATATGTACTCCCGTTACCGAGAACACCCGGGCAGTAAAGTAAGAATATGTACTCTCGTTACCGGTGTCCCCTCCAAGAACACCCGGGCAGTACCGTTTTGTCATCAGTTCAATCCGCTTAAGCTAATCCGTAATCCTTTCAAAAGTAAAGTGCATATATTTGTGACCAAAAATGAAGTCAAATAATATATCCCATAGCGAGCTATGTAAATGAGTATGTAAACAAATTTGTAAACAATCGTGTAAATGCATTTGTAAACATGTATGCAGACAAGTTGAAAATGAGCACGTAACGAGTTTAAATCAAACACGTAATTGAATTTGTAACAAGCATGTTCTCACCCCAAAATATATGTAAAACATGTAAAACGTGGGGCTATGAACTCACCTTGATGTTGCAGAACGATTGATAGATAGGCATCTAATATGCACAATACGAACGGAAGACGAAACTGCTCGATCAAGAAGTTGCAGCTAATCTTAACGGCTAAGTCCCACTAGCCTAGGATAATGTATTTGGGTTTCCCTGGATGGATAGGTCACAACAATCACGGCACGTTGAATAATGATTTAGATTAATGTTGTAAATGGTTTGGTGGTTGGTTAAATAAATAGATTTAAAGTATATGCAAAGTGTGTAATATATATCCTTTATATATTACATATGAAAAATAACCCTTATATAATTCCAACCGTGAATTATATAACAAAGACAGTCAATCTAGATATTAATGAAAAGTATATAATACCTTGCAGGTATTATATCATAAGTGTGGGTAATTATTTAAACCAGTTAGTTTGACCCTACTAAAAAGACTTTGAATAAAAATATACCCATGTCTTAATGTTATAAATCAACAAACCACGTTTGTAAAGTTTATAACCATTATAAAATATAAAATAATATTTTATAAATTTTCTTTTGTTTCTTCGACGGGTCGTGTCTAAAATAGTTCGTCTCATTGTAAAAGTATAGTTTTCGTTCGTTTATCTGGTTACTGTATAACACAATTTATTATATAGTTTAGTCCTTTTTATCGGTTTCTGAAATAATAGAAACTCTAGTAAAACATTACTAAGTATAAAACTTCTATAAATTTCGCCATGACATTTCCATTTATAAATCGTTTTCCATATTTATAAAGTCTAACGTTTTTCCCACTTAATCAATGAAATCAGTATTGCAAACCCCCACGTGTTTTAAATATATAAACATATATATTTATATCAACCGAGCATAACAATAATTATTACATTTATTTAACCATTTTAAACCACCAGTATATATATCCAGTTTCATGTTTATTAAACCTTAAGTTGTATTTATTCACACAGTTTATCATGAATCAAACGTACCCTTTTTATGGTATTCGCTAACCCAAAACACAGTCCTTGTGTGTTCCTATCCAAGCCAAACGTACCCCTTGCTGTGCCCGCTGTCCCAAACACCCCTTTGGTCATATTTACACAGCCGAACGCACCCTTTGTGGGTGGGCTGTTAAGCCAAACGCACCCTTGTGCGTGGTTTCATTAAACAAACGCACCCTCTTTGATGGAAGTACAAGCCAAACGCAGCCCTTGCTGCGGGTGTGAAAGCCAAACGCACCCTAATGGTATTTACAGCAGCCAAACGCACTCATGTGCATGGCTGCTGTTAAGCCAAACACCCCCATCGGCGAACAACCAAACCAACGCCCCTTTGGGGCTGCTGTCCACCGAACCAAACGCACCCGAGGTGCTGCCAAACCAACCAAAAAACACTTCTCTTGTGCGGCTGTCAACAACCTAACGCACCCTAACCGTGGTTGCAAAACCAAACAGCCCCTCGGCTGTTAACCCACAACCAAATGCCCCTAGGGCTGTAACACAAACCAGCCGCGCCCTTATGGTGCCCTAATACAAACCAAACGCAGCCCACGTGATGTTCAACAAACTCAAACCCGCCTTATGCAAGCTGAGAGCCAAACCAAACGCACCTCATGGTGGTCTCATTAAACCCAACGCTCCTTGTTGGTTGAGACCACAAACCCAACGCACCCTTATAGAAACCGAACGCACCCAGCTGGGTTTTATCAACCCAACGCACCCTCGAGGTGTTGCGAACCCACAAACCAAACGAACACCCCTTGGTGTTATAACCATAACCCGAACCCACCCACACCCTTGTGGTGGTTTTCACCACAAACAAACAAACACGCCCTTCGTGGCTGTTATACGCGAAGCAAACGCACCCCTTGGTTGTGACTGTGGTGATGATGATGGTGGTATTATGATGATGGTGGTGGGGTGGTGTGTTGACGGGGATGAAGATGACAGCATGGAGGAGATGATGGAGCTATGGTAGGTTGGCGGCGTTCGAATGGCGTGGTGACGTCGGGGGTGAGGCAGTGGGGTGGTGTGTGGTGGCTGTGGTGAAAATGGCGGTGGAGGCGCGTGGGATAGTGGATCGGTTAGATCCGGTGAAGAGGAGTATCTTTGAGGTTGGTCGGAGAACTCGCCGGAAAACTTTTCTGGTGACCGAAGGTGGTGGCGGCGGTGGTGGTTCCGGTGGCCGGATACTTTGGAGGGGAGAGAGAGAGTTTAAATGTTGTGTGTGTGTGTGTTTATTTGTTTATCCCATGAAACAAAATATATAAATTTTATATATATACTAAAACTTATAATCAAATGTGAAAAGTATTAATATCCTTGGGGTAAATTTTGTAAATATCACCCCATGGACTAAAGGTGTAACTTTTATAAAATATTGGTTCGGGACTCATTTGGGCGACTTAACGGATGTTTCAAAATACGAAACTTGCGTCATTGTTTTCCAAATCATTTTTCTGATAAAAATGAGTATTTATTTGATAATATTAAATAAATATTTTTATAACATTTATAAAAATGTTCGTTATTTATTTGGTGAACCGGTTACGTCTCGTTCAAAAGTAAAAATAAAAATAAATTTTTAACCTGTATATTTGCGTTATCAACAAACGTTACTGAATAAAATGGTGACTAATTTATTAAATATAGAAATAAATTTTTAACCTGTATATTTGCGTTATCAACAAACGTTACTGAATAAAATGGTGACTAATTTATTAAATATTTTTATTTAATAAAAAGTGTAAATTAATTATAATTTAATTATTTTTTTGTTTATAAATCTTGCGAGGGCATTTCAGTCACTTTCTTACTGTTTCCAGGTCTCGGGTAAAACTGAAAAGTTGTCTGGAATATCATTTCACATCAAATTGCTTTAGAGTCCGAGTCGTGAATACGTGATTTAGATGATCGTTCTTATAAGTCAAGCCAGACCCGAAAAGTCAAAGGGTAAGATAGTTTTTAAAAATTTCGAAAATTTCCGGATGTTACAGTACCTACCCCTTAAAGAAATCTCGTCCCGAGATTAAATTTGTGTTATCCGGTTGTGTGACCAAGGAAAGACTTAAGGTTTAATAAGCTCGTTCTAAACAAGACGCTGATAACTTTATTCAGCAAAATTCGGTGTTTCTACACTTCTCAATCTACCAAAAATTTTGGCTAGGTTTGTCCAGGATATTTAATCCATCAAAATGGGTATCTCAAAATATATCATTACAGATCTTATGACTGGTATAACCGTGTTATAGGGAAAGTCTCGTTATAGTAAAAACCTCAAGAAGAAGGTGTAGTCGCGTGAGTATGTTTGTATAAGTTTCTAAATGTCCGAGGACGAAGTCTCGTTTGTACTATCTGTAAGGTTCGATGATTCACATCAACGTGGCTTATGGATGTAAGCACCCAACTTACTTGGTAGTACTTAATTAATATCATGACATAAATTGGTGTACTATTTGTCTGCAATGAGTAATTCAACTGAATACTATATCGACATATGCTTATCTTGTTTAAGGTGGGTTTCATCACTTAGTTGATAAGGTTTGTACAATCTGGAACCACTCCAGGACCCAACGACAGCAACCATAACGACAATAACTATAACAAACGGTGATGGGATGCAGAGGGTGAGGACCCTCCGAGAAACAATATCCCTATAATAAAGTTCAATAACTGAGAGGAGCTCGCGAGAGAGCTTATGCGATAGCCGGCGAATAATGTCCTTAGAGACCATTGTTTAACTTACAATGCTTGAGAACGAAATGAAACCATTGTGCAACTCACAATGT
>BQNB010093224.1:0-26421 GCA_026074375.1 Tanacetum coccineum | reverse complement strand
TCTCGGGTGGAACGTGAAACACAGAATTTTGCAAAACGTTAATCCATGGTTGAAATTCAAAATGGCACATTCACCTAATATATAATAATTGTCGGGAGTGAAAAGTTCACAAGTTGCAATTATGAGTAGTGTTAGCATCTTAACTGATATTTAACGGTGATTTCGTTTTAAGCTTGGTTTGGAACGAGTGAAAAGTCGGGAACGATGAATTTATCCTTTTTGGGGCATTTTTGAATCGAAATGCATCTTGTTCTATGATCCCTAACGGTTATGAAAATAATGAAAGTCAAATAAGTTAGTTTCTAAAAAAATATGTACGAATAATTGTATATCTTTAAGAATGGTAAAAACGGGGCTTTTCTAAACTCCTGATTCTTTAATTCCCCTCGATGAACACTTAGCTACTTTTCGAGGTAATTAGTTGAGGGGGATCGAGATTCTTAGTTTTATAAGTGCTTACTTATAGTATTACGTGAGAACACGACAATATCTTAATACGGGGGATTTTGGTATGTGTGTAATTACACATACCTTTTACTTAATAAAACGACCATAAACAACCAAAAACGCACATAAAATACCATATATATGCTTGTTTTTGTGTTTGTACTGTGCAGGTATCGGATATCAAGAAAAGGACAAAACAAAGGCAAAACCGGAAGAAACCGAGCACGAGATTAGAAAGAGCGCGAGAAACCGGTTCCGACTGTGCCTTCATCTTTTATTGGGCCGGCCCGACTCCATTTATATGGTAGGACCGACCCATACTACTTAGAGCTTATGTTAAATACAAGACCAGTCCAAAACCATTTTAAAAGTCCAACTTAGCAAATTCGGCCCAGTTGGAAGATAAAACCTGGCCCATTTTTCTGTTTATATGAAACACAGCAAAGAGGGATCTTAGATGAAATTTTTTGGTGACGCAAACCTTATTTTTTATATGTTTTTCTCTGTCTTTATTTTTCGAGCAATGGATAGATAGAGTTGCATATTAGCCAGTAGTTGAGTATTCTCGATTTTGGTCTTCATTAGAATTAAGACAGTTTACGGTTAGTACAACTTTTACTAGCTTTTAGATCTTCATTTGTACCAGCTTAAATTCCAGCTTATTGTGAACTTGAGATTATGGTTATTGAATGGAAGATGTTTGGTTGTTTGAGCTTATTGATGTGTCTTATTTTCGCACCATTTTTTTAGCTTATTTGAATAAGATCTTGTTTTTGCTTATCTTTCTTATATTTTTACCCTTGTTCGAATAAGCAAGCTTGTGGCTTATTTCGATTAGGTTTATTAGCTTATATTTTCATCATCATTTTCGGCTTAATCTTTACTTTTCTTCTCTTTTTCTTGTTTCGAATAAGCACTTCTTTGCTTATTTCGATCCATCTCATCTCCTAGCTTATCATTCGGATATGCTTATTCTAGCTTATTCGTCTTAAAGTTTATTAGGAGTATAGATTTAGCTTTTAAAAGGCTTATTTCTTACTTAGTTACAACCGGTTAAGCTTATTGCTTATTCGGTTTGCTTTTTGGTTCTACCTTATTGGCTCGATTCGATTGATAAGAGGTTGCAATAAATCATTTGAACTCAGCTTATTTATAAGCTGTGACATCACCTTATATTTCGAGAGCCTAATTTCTGCTCTATTTGGATAAAGGTTTGTATGGATACTTTTTTTTATATGATCATCTTTAGTTTTTCGTTTATCTATCTTGGCGAATTATTCTATTGTTACCATATCTTTGGAACTGTGTTACTCCATATTTTGCTTGCAAGTTTACTTTAGTCCAATTAGTTTTAGTTTAAACTATTTTGATTTCGATTGCTAATAGCTTTCTAGTCATGTCATAACGTATTTTTGTTAAATCTCAGTTCATATGTCTTTGGTTAGTTAAGAATTAGTTTCATAAGTTCTTTGTTGTTAAACTTTTGAAACTACTAATGTCTACTTGGTTCTAGCGGATAAGATTTAGGACAAGCTAGCTTATTGTTTGGTTTATTATTTGTCGTGATTTTTTTTGTCTTAATCCTTGTTTGCCCGGTTCAACTCATATGGCGAGAAGCTTAAGGGTCTATTAAGCTGGTTTACTAGTTTATTAGTGATTTAATTTTTTCACAACTATTTACTATATTATAATAAAACTAACACCTTATATATATATAATATATAATAAAATATATATAATAAGTATAATCTAAAAACAATCAATGAAACCGAGAAGTAGTATAGAATATCCCCGGGTCGTTTATCCCCAACGAGGCTGTGCTGGAGAATCGATACAGTCGGAAAATTGGAGTTTGAATGAGATTAATGATTTGGGAGAGTAGAAAGCTAAATTAATCAATAACAAGCAAAAACGATTGAGAAAAACCTAAAAATGAAAGCTAAATAACTTAAATCCTAAAACGGGCACGAAAAACGAGGGTCAAAAACCTAAATTTTGCAAATTAAACCCTAAAACAAATTTAAAAGCTAAAATAGATTCTAAATGACAAATAACGAAGTTTAAAAAAAACTAGACTGAAAACGGAGGTCGTTTGACCCAAAAACGAGTCAAGACAAGAACCGTACCCGAGACCCGTTCTTTAAAAATCAAAAGTTTGCAAAATTAACCCTACGAAAGTTTTTCTATTTTTCCTACGTAAAATATGACTAAAGAAAATTTCCTAAAAAAGAAAAATATTTTTTTGATAATTTTTGTATTTTTTATGAATTTTTAAAACTTTTATAGAAATTAAATTATAAAAAATACTAAACTAATTTTAAAAATTCTGAGAAAATTACCTAAAATACTAGACCCTACAACTATCCTAAGAAAAATAAGAAACCCGATATTCAGCTTATAAATAAGCTCAGAATAAGCTCAAAAGAGCTTATAGCCAAACGGGCCAAAACACCCTTAAATACCAAGGTGCCCAAGGGTCTAACAGAAAAGACCCAAGGGCACAGCGGTAAGAGTGTTTATAAAAGGAGGGTGTATTGAGGGTTGAGACCCGGGTTCGAGTCTTGCTCACCCGGGTTTCCTCTTATCTCCCTCTTTTTTTTTAGAAAAACTTTTTACACAAACTTAATAAGCACATGGGGCTTATCATTTTTTATAACTACGACTTTTTGAGAATGCTTATAAATAAGCTGGAAAAAGGGCTTTTTGATGGCAGTTTGCTTATATTGTGCTAAGGCAAAAATGGCTACTTTTTTTTGGATTTTTAGACAACATAAGCAAGGAAAAGAGTAAATAAGCTAAAACATACTTATAGTTGAATCTAATGAGCACAAAGGACTCAACCTAAGCTCACCAAATAAGCTGAATAAGCTCAAAGAAGCTCAGCAGTACTAACTGCTAAAGAAAAGTGACAGTTTGCACTTTTTTACACTAAGTATAGCAGTTCCCTAACAATGCATAATGTAAAGCACGTTTTTACATAAAATATAGCTAAAGCAAAATGCAAATAAGCAAAAACAAACCAATCACTAGCACCTAATATGCAAATATAATAAAAAAATAAGCCAAGAAAACAGACTAGAAATCAATGAAAAGCCAAATAAGCCATTTGGCCAGGACTGCTTAGCCAAACAGCTCAAAGGGGGACCTTTGAGCTTATAAATAAGTCACCTAGGGGGTTCCTATGGCTATGAGGCTTATAGGGGTTTTAGATTACAGCAACTTATGGACAACCCCCACCCCCAAAAAGAAACAAGAAATTAGAAAGCAAAAGAGCAAACAAAAAATGCTGAGAAAAGTGCAGTTTGCACCAGGGGAGATCCTTAAGCTAAACAGCCTATAAGGGGGTCTTTGAGCTTATTTTTAAGACACTAATTGGAACATTATAGGCACTTCGTAAGGCCTTAAAACCTATTAAAAGCATTATCCTTAGAGTGCTACAAAGAATAAATCAATTAAGGAAAGAGTGAGAAAAGAAAAGTTATGCTAAGAAAAAGCTTCATCACTCTATAAGCTGATTTTTTTTACTTTTCTTAAAGACAAATAGCAAACTGCAGGCCTTCTTTTAGTTAACTAAATAAGATGTAAAATGATTTTTAAGCTAAAACAGATTGAATTGTTTCTAATGAGGCTTGTAAACCAAAAATCAAGCATTAACTCTAAAGGGAGCTTATGAAACTAAGCTGCTGAACTAAGGACAATTAAAAGCAAGAGAAAAAAAAAAACTCAGGCATTTTTATCCTAGGTACATAAAACTAATTATACTTAAATCCTACTGCAGTTATGTGCTTCCTAAAAGGGAGTAAGAACAAGACTTTAAAAGGCTTTAATCCAAGGGTTTGATATAAAACATTTAAACGGAAAATAGTTCCACAAGTTTATACAATTTGCACAAAATAAACTTAAAATTACTTTTTAACATGAAGAAAATCTAAAAGAAACTGAACTAAAAGTATGCCTAATTTATAAAAAACAGATAATCAACTAACCTTAACAATGAAAAATAAGCAAAAACTTAGAACCAATAAGAACTTCTCAATGTAAACAAGCTAGAAAGAAACTAGAAACCCTTCCTTTTTTGCTTGTCAACCAATTGTAAGCTGGAGAATCTTTAAAAGTACAAACTCAGTTAAAACGAGTAAATGAGCTTATTTGCTATTGAATATGACTGTGGAACAAAAGATTAAGCTTAAATGTATTTAAAGAAAAACAGGATTATAAGGACAGGATAACAAAATAAGTTGAAAAATTAACTTTGCATTCATGAAACTGAGTTTACATAACTTTTAAAAAGAAATTCAATAAATAAGATATTAAGTAAGCTGGAAATAAGTTGAACTAAATTATACTACTATTACACCCCCCTTACGTTCATCTGTCTTCTTCTTTTAAATAAGGTTGAGTGTCTTTCAGCCTTGTGTTACTTGTGTTTGTTTGTTGAGAGAAAAACCAAGCCTCATCTAGGCCCTTCAATTTTCTTGATGCCCAAGTAGATCAATCCTAGCCATTGATTCCTTGTCGTTTGTTGATGTCCAATGAAGTGTTTGAGGATTGCCAAGCTGTAATTGAGGTAGGGGTGTGATGGTGATAGGTTTGTTGTGAGGTGAGAGGTGGGGTTGAGGTTTGTCGTGGTGTTGTAGGCTACACGTGAAGGAGGAGTACAGGGTTATATGGGTTTGGCGGGAAAATTTGGGGGTTAGGGTTTATGTCTGTTTGGTTTAATTTGGGGGCAGGGGAAAGAGTTTCGGTGGTTGGCAAATTTAGTCCCTAAGAGTGTATGAGTTTGTTGCAGAAGTAGTCCTTGTGGGGTTTATAAGTTTCAGGGTTTGGCAGTTTTAGCCCTTGAGGGTTATATAGACTCTTTCACCACACGTCCTTGTGGCATAACAGCGTTAGGGCTATGGGCTTGTGGGCTTATATTGGCAAAATGGGCCCGTTAGGTTTAATAAAGGAATTTGGGCTTTTGTAGATAAGTGGGCTGACCCGGGCCCACTAGGTGGGTACGGGTGGGCCCACTTTTGACAGTTTACGTTTTCGGGCTCGGTTTTTGATGCTCTTTTCAATGCCATATCCCGGTGTTGACTTTGACTTCGTCTTGACTTCATCAAATTCTCAAACGTTGTCGAGTCGATCCGGAAATTTCTGTTTTAGCTCCTTTTTCAACCTTTCTGAACCCTTGGCCTCAGTTTTTCGCGCTCTTTCCAAATCCGTGCTCAGTTTTGTCTGGTTTAGCTTCGTTTTTGTCCTTTAGTGAATATCCGGTACCTGCACAGTACAAACACAAAAACAGGCATATATATGGCATTTTATGTGCGTTTTTGGTCGTTTAGGGTCGATTTTAATGGTAAAAGGTATGTGTAATTACACACATACCAAAATCCCCCATGCTAAACTATTACGTGTCCTCACGCAATGCTATGAAGTAAGCACTTAACGAAAACAAAGAATCTCGATCCCCCTCGACTAATAACCTCGAAAAGTAGCTAAGTGTTCGTCAAGGGTAAGTAAAGAATCAATAGCTTCGGCAAGCCCTGTTTTTACCATTTTTAAATATATACACTAACTACCATAAACATTTTTGTATTTTTCTGTTTTCTCATCATTTTTTTCTTTTTAAGCATCTAACTAACTTATTTGACTTTCGTTATTAACTTATGGGATCATAGAATAAGAAGCGTCCATAGAGTAAACTATAGATCTCCGAAAAGGATAAATTTATCGTTCCTGAATTTTCACTTATTCCAAACCAAGCTTAAAACGAAATCACCGCTAATTATGAGTTCAGATGCTAACACTACTCATATTTGCAACTTGTAAACTTTTCACTCCCGATAATTATTATATCTTACGTGTATGTGCTATTTTGAATTTCAACTTTGGATCAATGTTTTGCAAATTTCTATGCTTCACGTTCCACCCGAGAATAATGAGTTTGAAGGCGAGATCATCCCATGTAGCGACTTTCGTCTCGGCACATCCCAACCTTGCGGTTAAGCGACCAGGCTTTTGACACCCCATAGAGACTAGTATCGGGACTCACAGACCTTAGGTTTCATAAACTCTTAGGTTTTCCGTATGCACATAACTTATAAAATAGAATAGCCAAAGTTCAAAAGCATATTTGAATTTAACAAAAAGAGATCTATTTATTAGTTCACACTTAATATTTAAAAATTTATGCAATTGTAACCCTCGACCTTTTAGAAGGCTGCAACATCGGTTGTGAGCCGGCAAGATTCAGCAAACTTTTATCAGTCTCGGATTATTATTCTTACTATGGGCTTTCTTTAGAAGGCTGCAACATCGGTTGTGAGCCGGCAAGATACAGCAAACTTTTATCAGTCCACAGTTTATATTTATTATATTTTTGCATTTTTCATCATTCATTTTTTTTATATATAGGGAAGACGTCTTTTTGAAAAAATTAAGTATAAATTTGAACTAAGGCTAAAGTTTTTGCTATATACTACATAAAAATTATTGATTTAAGTTTAATATCCAAAAGTAGCACGTATATTAATTAGGTTAAGAGCTTATGGGAGGAAAAAGCGACAAATTACACATATGAGCTCTTAATATTTCCAAATAATCCTTGTTTAGCATCCAACTCATACTTAACACTATCATTTTTCGTTCTTCGTGAATATCTGCGAACGCTTAGCCTAAATGTTAAGGAACAAGCTAGAGCTCAACACGCTCGATCGGGTTAAAATTTATTCTTATTCTACCCAGCAGAAAAGTCAAAATTGTGACAAAACACGTATTTTATATTTTTTCATTTTTTTTTGAAATTTTGGTGGTAAAGAACGGGATTACGTAAAAACAACGGCTGCAAGCACAATCAAATGGAAGATCCCCCCATACTAGAATGAAACATTGTCCTCAATGTTTTAAGAAGGGTCTCTACGTAAATCCTAAGCCGTTTATGAATTATGCTAAAGATAAACGTTAGTCGATAAGATTAGGATATCGGATTTCCCAAAATGAAGCTGAGGATTTGAAGCTCTTGTGATCGAAGGACAAAACCGCGAGCACGAGAGGCTTCAGAATCCGGGCAATCCTGGACAATACAACACAAAACACAAAATATGGAAAAGGAAAGAGCGAGCCTCAACACAACACACAACATTTATTAGCAAATAGAAAGAAGATAGAATGGATAAGCATGGGTTGCCACCCACGAAGCGCCTTGTTTTTGTTAACCGAGTCACAAGCTCGACTCGACCCCGAATTCATTGGTCCATGGGGGAGCAAGTGGAAGATAAATTTACTGTAAAAACAAAACGGCTGCAAGCACATCAAAGGAAAGCGCGAACATCCCCCCCCAATGAAAACACATTTTTTTCCCTCAATTTTTAAGAAGGGTCTCTACTTAAAACTTCTCCTAACCCTTTTATATGAACTTATAAGCCTAAAGATAAACCGTTAGTCCGATATGAGATAGATTATCTGACAAATTTTCCCAAAAATGAAACCGCTGAGATTTAAGCTCTTTGTATCCGAAAGGAACAAAACCGCAGAGCCACGAAGCTGCCATCTCTCATCCCAGATCCCGGCCAATCCCTTGACACAATACAACACAAAAAAACAAAACAAGGAAAAGGTTAAAGGCAAAGCCTTCCTCACAACAACTATATACAAAATTTATAGAAAAAAAAGAAGATTAGAATTGGATAAACATTGGGTTTTTTTGTTCCAGACCACCGCAGCACTAAAGCGCATTGTTTTTTTTTTTGTTTTAACGCGAGTTACCTTGAGACTTGACTCACCCCCTATGGAAATCATAGGTCCCATGGGGGACTTGAAAGAAAAAATCTCCCATCAAACTATTTTCCATTCAAGTTGTTTAATAACATGAATTCAGAAAGATCCACTCCCGATGAGATAACACCCACAAAATAAAAGAATGATTAACGAGAATGCCGGGTCCCAAAAATTGGGGTATCGTAATTACCATACATTTTGGAGAAGAAAAGAATGGAGGAGCAACTGATACGTGTAGAAATGGAAAGAAAATTCCTCCAATATAAGCGAAGAGAGTGTCACATATAAAAGATGAAAATCCGTATCCAGTGAAGTTGGGATGGGTGGGTTAAAAAACCATTAGGCCACATGAACTCTTGGTTCTCCTGTTGGGAAAAGAATCCTCCACCCACAATCCATGATGAAAATCTCCCAACTCGGGCTCAATCCTTAAAAGCAAAATGATTCTACTCCGGTGAAGATATAATGTGAGCAAGTCTATCGACAGCGAACCCTCCATGATAAAAAACACATCCTATCGTCAGGAGGAAATAGATATGATCGAAAGATCAAAGATGAAAACGATTTTCATAAAAAAATAAAAAAAAATTTTTGGAAGAAAAAAATCAGGCCAGATCAATGGAAACTCTAACTGCCACACCCTTGTCTTCAATAAACATCAGAGAAGGCTTCATAATCCGGAAAAGAATAAATCAGAAAAACGGGTTATTTGGTTACTACCACTACTAAACTCATTCCCAGAATTAAATCAGAAAGATTATTCAGGATTTGGGTGAAGAATATAATCAAAAGTGTTTTAGTCCCCCCCATCCAAGGAACAAGGTTTTAGAAAGATGTGGAGGAAGACCTTTGGGTTCCCCCATAACAATCGAAAGATGGAAGCGGTGAAATAAAATCTTTTAATCTTTCGATGTTAGCAATAAAAATATTGACATTACCAACAATTTTTTTCAACGAAGGCTTATCTCCCTTTGATGTTTAGAAAAGAATATCGTTATTCAATCCCCTCCAACTTCTTCCCATGGATAAATTAATCTCTATCTATTACCACACCTCCTAAACCCCAGACGAACCGTCAACGATCGAAGTGATGCCTCCCAACATACACTCCGATGACGTCCAAATATAGAAACGAATTCGTCACCCCGTAACATAGAAGTAGAATTCATCATTAGATTCCATAAGAAATCCTAAATTATGGCTTTTGCTTATGATGGTCGTAAGTATTCAAGAGGGTAAGATTGTTTCAAAAAGGCAAACCAAAACTCACCACACTTTTTCGGAAAATACCCCCTTCCCGGACCGTACACTTTGGGAATCGGGAAAACAAAGTTCTTTATGAATTGTCCTCCCGATTCCGTTGCCTGAATAAGTGGTCAAGATGCCTCCGTTCTATAGCCCCCCCCAATTACTAGAGAGGTTTTAACGAGGGAACATCATTTGGATAAAAAAACGGTGTGATAGCAAATGGATAATATCACATCGTCATCAATCGTAGCAAATGGGAAATCCTTTCCAATTAACCGAACTTTTAGCCCTTTTCTCTCCGCCAAATTCGACCCTTACTTCTTTCCTTCTTTTCTTTTTTGCATAATTTTTTGACCAACCCAACACATAGGGAATGTTCCATTTGCTCCAATAACCTTGTTAAGAGAAATTGAAGAAACCTCATTTTGATCAAAATGAAAAGGGCTATTATTGAACATTGGTAGATGGGATTGATTAATGGTAATATTGCCGGGGGGTTGAACATTAATTATCCAAAACCAAAAGAATTAAAAATCATTAGCAAAAATTTATTGCTTCCTATAAGTCCCCCTCATTCATTGGTTTTTTACATTGGTGAAAAAGTTTCATGAGGACCCCACCCCCGCAATTTATCACAAAACAAAGGCTATTTGTTAAGTTGGAAAAAAACCTGAAAATTTTTATAAACGGAAAATTAAAGTCCTTTGATTTGAAAAAACCCGGTTATTATTTCTGAATAGTTTCACGAAACTTGAGGTTGTATACAATAGTGACCCATAACCAAGCCATCGTTTTTTTTCCCCGCAAAATTCACAAGAGTACAAATGAGGTTTGTTGGAAGGGGGTTTGAAAACGTTAAAGAGAATCATCCAACAAAGTTTTAGGTTTTAGAATCATAAGTGAAATGAAATTCTTACCTCCTGGTAAACAAGATGTCCGGTTGATACCTTTGGCAAAGTTCCCCCTGTGTTAAATCAATTAATACGTTATTGAGATAAGTTTTGCCTTTTGGTTTTTCTGACTTAAAGAGGTATAAATCGAAAATTTTGGCGGTGGAAACAATAAAAACCCCCCCCCAAATTTATTAAAAAAATGAAAAGCAACCTTTCCCACCAGACTTACAGTCAAAATTCGTTGACAGAAAGATGTCCGACTATCGAAATCACCACACTCGTAAAAACTACAATTTGAGTTTTTTTTTTGTTTTTAATTTGTGGAGGACCTTTTTAAAGAATTTAAACACAGGGCCATTGTTGTTTGAACAATAAATGGCCTCTTTGATTAACAAAGTTTAATACGTCCATTGGATGTCTATGGAAAAGTGTCTTTGGAAAGTCCCCCTTGAAAGAAACACCTTCCAAAAATGTCCCTTTGATCGTATTAAGCATATTTTTTCCCCCGACCAAATATAATACGCCATTTACCCTGGGCCTTCCCCCCTCCAAAAATTCGAAACAAAATATTTTTTTTCAATTTTAAGGTGTCGGTTATGAAGACACGATGTACCCGGGTAATTGAAAACAAGAAAAAAAACTTTTCTTATTCAAGACTCTCCCCCCTTTGAACAACCACAAGTTCCCTTTGTGGTGCAAAATTTCCCCCACAAGAACGAAACCACTTCTTTATTCGCGTAAAAGGAGGTGGGGAAAATTCAAAAAAAATGACAAACTAACGACCGAAGTACGCCTTAAGAAAATTAAACCAATTGAGGGTTTAAGAAAAGAATTAAATGATAAGAAGGAAAAAAAAAGAATTATTTTTTTGGCTTTTTTTTCTTTTCGAATTTTTTTTTAACACACTTATTTTATTAACAACACAATGGAATAAGAACAACTTAAACCAATAATCAACTCGTTTACACGTAAAAGTCTCTTTTAAAAGCAAAAAACGCACAAAGGAGGCGAGGAAGCGGAAAGCCCGCCGAAGCAATAAAAACCTTCCTCCCATTCCGTGTCGTGTTAGTTTTTTTCCCTAGAACAAACCCTCCTTTTTATACCCCTCCTTAAGTTTGTGTTAAAATCAAAATTAAAGGTGATTCCAATATCACAAGTTGAAACAACCAAATGCAAACGTTTTTAAATTCTTATTATGTTCGGAACTTATTATGCTAAGCATTAATGCTTTTTTTCAATATTGAAAAAGCATTTATTATTGATGTAATGATTATTTTTTTGATAATAAGGAATAAGCTTTTTTTTTATATTTTTTGATTTTTTTTATTTAACCTATTAAAATACTGAATAAAAAGAAAAATGAAAAAATATTTTTATGTGTTATTTTTTTTTATATATTTTTTATAATAAAAAAAAATATTTCACAAACTTAAAAAATTTATAACCTTCAACCGAAAAAGGGAAGGGTTTTCTTTCAAACAATAAATCGTCAAAAAACGAACACGAAACAATCCGTTTCACAAACCTCCTCGCAGCGTGGGCCAAAATTTGATTGAAAAAATAGAAACTAAAACTTTAATCTAAAAAAATTAAATACTAACATTAAAAAATATATATATAACGGAAAATTAATTCTCAAAAAAAATCAATAAAAAGCCAATTGTATCGTTGAACCGGGAAGTTGAAACGGTTTCCCTCCTCCACTTTATTTATCCACAAAGGGTTTTAAAAAACCGAGACTCCCGGTTCCCTTCTACCCGGCGAGGGGCTGAAAATTTGAAATTCGATGGAAGTCGTTAGAATCTGATGGCTTCTTTGGTAATTGGAATAATAAACTGAATGGATTATTAAAACCTAAATTGATAATTATATCCAAAAATAATTTAAAGAAGAAACCCTAAAAAAAAGCAAGTTTTAAGATAAACTCAAAAACGTTGAATTTAAAACCAAAAAACTACTGAAAGAAATAAAAGGCCGTTTAAATAACCTTAAAATTCCAACGGGAAACAATAAAAAATAAAAGCCTTCATAGGAAAACCTACTCCAAGGAAACATTTAAATTAAAAGCAATTTAAAAGATAAAATGCCGAAACCGAGAAAACGGTGCATTAAAAACGAAAACGCGACTAAAAACCAAGATTTTTATTAAATTTTTAAAACTAAAGTGAATTAATTACTTTTTTTCATAAGCTTAAAAGGGTGACTAAAAAGGGAAGAATAAACTAAAACTAGATCAAAAACGGAGGGGTTGATAAAATGAAAAAAAGCTAGAAAAAACAAAGAAAACGTGATTCGAAATACCCTTCTTTAAAAAAAACCAAAATATTTGCAAAAAACGACCCTACAAAAGTAAAACTATTTTTTTCCCATAATCCTAACCGACCAAAATTCACAAACTTTAAAAAAAAAAGATTTATATTTTTTTTTATGACTTTTTAATTAATTTTTTTTATGAATTAAAAATTGTAATTAAAAGAAAAAATAAATTATTAAAAATAGTAAAAATTAATGGGAAAAATCCTGAAAAAATGCAGGAAAATACTTTTTGATTAATGAAAAATGCAAGAAAAATACTAGGTGAAAAGACAGCTTAATCAAAAATAAGCTTCTAACTAAGCTGAAAACAGCTTATAAGGCTAATAAAAATGAGCTTTAAAAGACCTAATATTAATAAAACAAGGGGAATGTTAACTGAAAAAAGACCCAAGGGGCAGTTTGGATTTTGTTTGGTTGGTATTGGTGAGGTGCGTGGTTTTTACAAAGGGGATGTCACCATGGTTTTCGACTCCCAGGCCTCCCTTTTTGTTTTTGGAAACATTTTTATTTTTTCTAAGATATCTCATACACATCTCTTAAACGGTACTAACTATTTTCTAACTAACGGTACTAACTAATTGATCAGTACTTAACACTTTGTAATGTCAGTACTAACTATAACTAACGGTACTAACTATTTATACCGTCGATACTAAGTTAGGAAACCATAAATCCTAACAAGAAAGTTAAACTTATACTAAGGCTTAAAGGCTTAAACCTTGGGCTTATTCTAGGATTCATAAGTAAAGCAAACAACATTTTAAGCCAAATTAGCTAAACTACTTTACTTAATGAGCAATTAGAAGTTAAAATTTGCAAAGAAAATAATAGGAAAATCACAAATAAGCAGAAAATCACTTAAGGGCTAAACTGCTAGAAAAACAGCCTAAGGGGAATATTATGGACTTAAAATTAAGCATCTAAATGGATTCTAATGGGCTGAGGGCTTATACTAGCTTATAGCCTATCCACCTAACTACAATTAACTGCAAAGACAATGGAGCTTGAAATAAAGATAAGCCCCAAAAAAAACTTGAGAAAATAGCTTTTCACACTCAGCAGCTGCTGAGTGTGAGTTTTCTTAAAGGACAAAAAGCTTATAAGCTGCCTCACTTTTAACCTAGAAAAAGAACTTTAAAATGAAATCAAGCTTAAACAGATAAGATAATACAACTAAATAGCTTATATTCTAAAAGTCATAACTCAAAACTAATGTGAAGCTTATAAAATTCAACTGCTAAACTATAGCTATTAAAAATGTTAGAACAAATTTTAATAGAAGTGGACTAATGAGCAAAACACCAATAGAGATATATTTCATTCCTACTGGCATTCTTTAGAAGACAAATTGGAACATAAAGCAAAGACTTTAAACATTTTATTTCCTTTAAGAAAATTAAACCCAAAGAGCTTGATTTCAGCAACTTTCCCCAAAATGACAGAAATGAATTATTTTTTAAATAACGCATCAAACCTAAAAAAACTAAATAAAAAACTCTTCCAAGAACTATCAAAAATATATCCTTAACAACAAACTTAGGCTAATTGCAAAACGATTTTTGGGTTTGAACAAGAAGTAATTTTAATACCTAAAAATGCCCCATTTTTTGTGCCCTTGTGCCAAACACCCCCTTTTAAAATTTCTGTTAAAAGAAAAACTTTTTAACTAACAACAAACCTAAAAAGTAAGAAATGCCTAAGTTTTAGAAAAAAACCAGATACAACATCTAACCTTTTAACAATGAAAAATAAGCAAAAAACTTAGAACCAATAAAACATCTCCAATAAGCTAACAAATATAAAGCAAATCTTTAACTAATGAGTGCAAGATTTTTCATTTAAAAAAACCTTAACCTTGAAACTATAAACCTAGAATAATCAAAGCCATAAGAAAAACCTTAGTCCCCCCCCTCAGCTCAACTAAGGAACATAATATGACTTATGAGCTTTATTAAAATCAAATTACTCGGCTATATGAAGTAAACAAGCTCTAGAAAGAAACAGAAACCCAATTTCCCTTTTTTTTGCTTTTCCAAAACCAATTAGTAAGCCTGGGAGAAATCTTAAAAGTAAACAAACCCAATTTAAAACAAGTTAAATGAGCTTAAATTTGCTAATTGAATTATGACTAGTGGAAACAAAAAGAATAACTATAAATGTATTTTAAAAAGGAAAAACATGATTATAAAGGACAGATAACAAAATAAGTTGAAAAATTAATTTTGGCAATTCAAGAAAACTTGAGTTTTACAAACTTTTTTAAAAAGAAAATTCCAAATTAAATAAGAAGAAATATTAAAGTAATAGCTGAAAAAAATTTAACTAAATTATACCCTAACTCTATAACAACCCCCCTTAACCGTTTTTTTTCAATTCCTGACGTCTTCTTTTAAATAATTTTGAGTGACTATATCAGCCTATTTTGGGTTACATGTGTTTTGTTTTGTGAGAAAGAAAAAAACAAGCCCTCATCTAGGCCCCTTTTTCAATTTTTTCTTGATGCCCAAGTAGATCAATTCCAAGCCAATTTTAATTTCCTTGTCGTTTTTTGTTGATGTCCCAATGAAAGTGTTTGAGGATTGCAAGCTGTAGTTTGAGGAGGGGTGTGAATGGTGGATAGGTTTGTTTGTGATTTGAGAGTGGGGTTAGAGGGTTTGTCCCCGTGGTGGTTTATTTGTTACTACACGTGAAGAGGAGTACAAGGGGATTTTAAACTTGTTTTGGCAGGGAAAAGTTTTGGGGGTTTAGGTTTTAATGTTTCTGTTTGGTTTTAATTTGGGGACAGGAAAGAAGTTATTTTTGGTGGATTTGGCAAAATTTAATTCCCCCTAAATGTATGAGTTTTTTTGCAAGAAGTAGTTCCGTGTGGGTTTTTTTATAAAAAGTTTTCAGGGTTATGGCTTTTTAAGAGGCCCTTGGGCTTAATATAGAACTCTTTTCCAACCACCAACGTCCCTTATTTTGGAATAACAGCGTTAGGCATGCTTGTAGTGGCTTTATTAATATTGCAAAAGGGGCCCCTTTAGGTTTTAAACAAGGAAAATTTTTTGCTTTTTTGTAATAAGTGGCTGACCCGGGCCGCACAATTTTCGGTAAAACGGGTTGGGCCCCACTTTTGAACAGTTTTATAAACTTTTTCGGGCCTCCGTTTATATATTTTTGATGCCTTATTTTTTTTTCAAAGTCCGAATATCCCCGTTGTTATTGACTTTTTTGACTGTTTCGTCCTTTGACTTCCAATCTTCAAATTCTCCAAACGTTTTCCGAGTCATCACGAAAATTTTCCTGTTTTTAGCTATCCTTTGTCAACCCTTCTTAACCCCGAGCCCCCTCAGTTTTTTTTTCCCGCGCTCCTTTTTTTCCAAATCCGGCTCAGTATTTGTCCTGTTTTGACTATCCGTTTTTTGTCCTTAGTTGAATATCCGGTAACCTCCCACACCGTAACAAAAAACACAAAAACAGGGCATATAATATGGCAATTTTATGTGCGATTTTTTGGTCCCTTTTTAATGGTCGCTTTTTTTTAATAGGTAAAAATGTATGTGTAATTACACAACAGTAATAAACAATAGTGGTCCACAAAATGTTTATTAATATATAAATATATATGTATAATAATATATATATATATATATATATATATTATAATATATAAAAGAAAATTATATATATAAAATTTATATAATATAATATATATATATTATATATATTAATAATATATATATATATATAAATATATAGTAATATTATATAATAATAAAATAATAATATTATATCAGGGGTGTATTATGGATTTCTTAAAAAAAAAGGGAAAATTAAAAAAGATCCCAGTTTGATCAAGGAAAACAAATTATTATTTTATATTGATATTTTTATTCTTAAACCAGTATAAAATACTCCCTTAAAAAACCCTAAAACCCTATGATTATATTTTTTAACTTCCCCTCGTTCCTTTTTTTGTTTTGATTCGATTGGCCCCACAGTAGAAACAAGGAAAACCATCAAAAAAAATTCAGTTTATTTATAAGGTGGTAGAAACGTGTGATATACACTGTTTTAACGGTTTTATGTATGATCTTTTAAAAATTATGTTTTTTTACTTTTAATTAAAATTTTAATTGTTCACTTTTTATTAATTAGATGGAGGTTTAGGTTTTTTTTAAAAAAAATTTCATATAAAACATGAAGTGTTTTTTTTTGATCGTTTAAATAATCAAATTTAAGGGTTTATAATTAATGCCCGATAGAATTCCGTTTTTTTGGTTAGGTTTTTAATTTTTTGTTAAATCGGGAATTAAAACAAAGTTAATTGTTAGTGATTCCACGCTTGTAATATCATTAAAACTTTGGTCCCCCCCATTAAAAGACCGGAAAGCTTTTTACTGAAAATTTTCATTAAGCCTAAAAATTTAGACAGAAGGAATCTAACCCTTTTTTAAAAAAAATAGTTTCATAGAAATTTTCATAAGTGGAAGGCCCCAGTTCAAATTAATTATACAAGTGAATTCCGTTTTCGAAACCTAAAAAAAAAAAAAAAAGGTTTTATTTTTTTTATTAATATTTATTTCAGTCCCAGATTTTGTATTGTGGTTTTTTGGGTAAGTTCCAAAAACCAAAGTTCCAAAAATCGTCCTTTTTTAATTGATGGTCTGCTTCTGTAAAGTAAGTTTCCAATGAGTTTAAGGATTTTAAAACATAATTTTTACCCTAGATTTTTTTATAAAAAGTCAAGTAGGGTCTGGACAATGCCCCCAAACTTTTTTTTTGGGAGTTATAAAATCCATAACATTTTTTAAGATACATTTTGTGATTGTTTTTTGAAATTTTTTATACAAATTATTTAGCACACCTTAATTAAATTATTTTTTTTTTTTTTCAAAAATAAATGTAAATAAGTTCCCCCCCCCCCCTCATAACCTTCATAGGGGGTTAGATTGTTTTTTTGCCATTAAAACGTCCTAATAAGTTCAATTTTATTAAATTATATTTTTTTGTTAACCCCATAAAAGTTAGACAATAAAAAATTATGTTCTAATCTAAAAAAAAACTTGAATAAATGGAATTTTAAGTGAATTTTAAGATTAATAGAAAAAAATATATGGAAAGTTATTTGTAATGTTATTTATTAAACATATAACTAATACCCATAGAATTCTATCAATAATAAAGGATTAACAATTGATCTAAAGGCCAAAAAGGCCTTTTGATCCATAGAAAACTAAAACCGTTAAAGTCCCCCACCGTATTTGTGGTAAGAATTTTTGCGCTTGAAATTTGTTTGGGTGCCCGAATCGAGTAGAAAGCTTGAAGGTTGGAGTATTTTTTTTCCATAGCCACCTATTAATTTTATAAAATATGTTTTTCCTAAGGAAAAAAAAAAAAAAATGAAAAAAAACAAAATGCAAATTTTTTTTAGAAGTGTTTTCAGTAAGCGTGAGATAAATGTGATTTAGTTTGTTATTTTTTGGAACATTACTTTTTGTAAAATATAACTTAATGTGTTATTTTATAGAGTTTATATATGGAAATCGGAGGGGGTAAAATGCCGACCCCAAATGTGGATGTGTATTTTTGGTCGGGGAGGTGTACGCCTAAAATCCCCCCTTTAAAAAAAAAAAAAATGTTTGGTGGAAAAAAAAAATTTGTCTTTGTTTTTTTTTTGGGGGTGGGGGGGGGGTTTTATTAAAAACAAAAAAATTTTTCTATTTTTTTATTTGTGTTTGGAAAAAAAAAAAAAAAAAAAAAAAAATTTGGAAGGGGTAACGTCCTACCCAGTAATTGATTTTAAATGAACTTGGATCCGAAGGGACGCCCTAGACCCCCGGGATGGTATCATAGGGATTACGCATATCTCCATAAATTGAGTTGGTACTATAATAGGTAAAAGCTTATGATTTGCTAAAATAGTGAGCAAGTTGTTTAATCCAAATGGCATGTGAATATGTAATTTTATTGATGTGATGATTTTAAATTGAATATGCCATTTTGTGTATAAAATTTCTTTTTGTATATGTTATCTAATATTTTTTATGAATCCGCGGCAAAGAGTAAGTGTTTTTTCCTTTAAAACCTACTGAATCACACCACAATTTTATGTTGACAATTTTTAAAAAGTAATCATTTTCCCAGTGATCATAGTGGAAGTATAAGGCTGTAAAGAGATGGGTGTGCTAAAAGAGGCCTATTAAAGCGCCATAAGATCCCTACCTTTTTCTGGAGGTCCCCCCTATTTATTTTTCTTATTTTTTTTTGTACTATCCGGTGTTATTTTTTTGTTTTTTTATTTATTGATTGAAAATTTATTTTTTGGATTTTTTATTCTCCAGTCTAATGTATTGTGGGTTTGGCGATTAATCCCTCAATGGCAAGACCCCTTCCTTGTGTTTTGGTAAACCATTCATAAAAACACATGGATTTTTTTTTATTGAGATAATCATTTTTATACATTCCCTATATAGTATATTGAAAATCCCCAAAATTTTTTTTTGTGGTGGGTTTTTTTTTTTTTTTTTTTTTTTTTTATTTTTGTTTTATGTGAAAGATCCTATCCTTTTAATGCCCCCCCTCGCGATTTCCTCCTTGGCGGGGTGTGACATCTCATGATAAGACAATAGGTAGGTAGCGACCCAACTCTCTTCCTCGCAGTCATCATGTGTACCGATCCATTAGGATGGTAGCGGTACGGTTGACCATTGAAAGAATTAGGCCTGTCCCTAGGTCCCCAAGTCCAGACTCGGCCGACGAAAGTTGCAACCAGATTGGTTGTCAAGGTGAAACTCTGGGTACAAAAGGTAAATCTCTCAGTAAATGGTGGTTACCATAGGTTGGGTGGTTGGTGGGTATATTCAGGAATGTCCCCCAACGATCCTTAAGAATCATCATGTCCTATGGAAAGAATGGTGAAGTAGCTGGTAGCAGTATATGAGAAAAAAAAATCTAGATTGAAGATTCCTCAGATGGGATCAAAACTCCGTATCAATCTGGGTGATTAAATCAGGTGAATGCAATGGTGTGTTTGGTGGTACTCTAAGATGATGTAATAATATGTGAAACATAGGGATCATCAACAGTATCAAATGTGGTAATCAATATTGAAAGTTAGCAGGTCTGGGGTCCACATAGGGTGTGGTTTCTAGGATGAGTGGTAGGAAAAGCAAAACAAGATATTAACCGTTAACTCCGTCCAGATGTGTCCCCCCGCACTCTCCCCCTCCCATGAAAAATCCATTGAAAACTGCGAAAATAAAGAGAATGAAATGCCATGAACATTGCAAACAAGCAAAAGTTTTATAAAATTTCATTTATATCAACCTAAGCAATGATGGGCAAAAACAGAAAATGATAATGTGGTAAAATTGAAAATGCATGAAATAGATGAATTTGAATGAATAAAAGGGCCCAATCCGAATGCCTTATGACGAGGATTTGAAACTGAATTAAAATATATAGAAAAAATCAGTTTTTAAACTTAGTAGTTACTTAAGAGTATTAAGATACATAATTAACATATACGTATAGATTGACATAAAGCAAACATATACATCATGTAAGGATCCCCCGCATACTGGTTTATAAGACCCAGACCTAAGTTTTTTTATACCTCCTAGGACCAGACCTAGTTATACTACCTGGTTTTCTATTAACCTTGGCTCTGGATACCATTTGTCACATCCCCAAATAGGGTCCCATCCGAATAAGCATCCGAGGGCGTAACATTCATGAGAATCCCAGTTTCAAAGCATACAGAATGACCTTAAGGGGTACGTTTTGAAAATAAACACCATTGCATTAAATTAAAATAGTAACAAGTTTTACATCGATCAAACCAAATGATTAAGAGTCTAAATGCGAAAGCTTAAATGAGTTCAACAACGGTATTTAAACATAGGTAAAATCATAGATAAATTCTTTGAAATCCGGTCCGGGCAAATAGACTTCACATAAATCAAGCAACGACACCTAACATAAGCACCTGAGAAAAACATGCTTAAAACGTCAACATAATGTTGGTGAATTCATAGGTTTAGTTCAAACGTTATTATAGTGGACCACAAGATTTCAAAACGTATGCGCCAGTTATAACAGATACAACTTCACATAAAGAGGCATTTACGTTGCACTAAGCTCATGACACCGAAGCTAATAGTGGAAAGTAGCATGTACACTGCCATATAATTGCTTGCCTTTACAGGTGTCTGACCAAAGACCACCTAACTAGATTCGACATGACATATATCTGTTTGTTCTTGGCAAACTCAAACAAGTAAGTGCTTTTTACCCGAATTGGGATAATTAGTCCCAATAGATCTATTTATTCACTCGCGCTAACTTAACCAGCCAGTCGGTTAAAGGTAATTAACGGTTCATGATAATTCGGTCAATTGTGGTCTAAATGCTACTTAGCCAACACGTAAACAGGGAAATCTCACGTATAGTACTTGTGTCCAGTTTTAAAAACATTGTTTCTCACCCTAAGTTATAAAACATTCATTCAAAATGAGTAAAATGTGAGGCTATGAACTCACCTTGAGCGAGCTATGGATCAAAAGAAATCAATCAAGTGAAGATGAATCACACGGTCCTAGCGACAACCAAGCATATAATTGTCGTTTAAGAATGATGTACAACGAATAACGCTTAACGCTTAACGCAAGAGCTGATCATCCGAGCATGAGTAGACACAACGTAACCTTTTCAAAACGTACTTTTGAAAGTTATAAGTTTTGACAAGTCTCGACACTTTGAAACATATTTAAAAATATTTTGTCTTTTAGTGTATTTTATCTTTTAGTGTATTTTTTCTTTTAGTGTATTTCCTCTTTTAGCGTATTTTGTCTTTCAGTGTATTTAGTCTTTTAGTGTATTTTGTCTTTTAGTGTATTTCTTCTTTTAGTGTCTCGACACACCAAAGTTTGACTCAATAACCGCAAATGTTGACCTAAACTCGACTCTTAACGTTATTCTTCATTTTATTATTAGTTTAATAATAAAAGTATATTTTTCGACACGTTTATAGAGTTTATAAAATTTTGACATGACCATTCTAAGAATATCACCTTTCCATTTTTATCCGACTCGACTCGTGAAAATATCCATTTTATAAAAGTACATATTTATTAACCCATATGAATATCTGGCAACTAACTTAATCGCGATCCTACATTTTATTAAGTTACTAACGTGACAAATAAGTTTTTAAAACACCATGTGTGAGACACATATGGTTCAAACCATATGGACTACAAAAAGTCTATTCGATCAATTTTTGACAACATCGCAAATATCGCAACAAATCCGTTCTAAACCTAACCCTCATCGACTTTCAATTCACGCTTTAAACAATACCAACATCTAACTTAATCCCTTCGCGATCAATATTTAAACTCACTATATATGATAATCTCAAATAAGTGATATAGCCCTAGTAATAACAATATATATCAAAATGATCGGGTAACGAACTTTTGATAATATCAAATATTTAATACTTTTTGGTGGCAAAATACCCCCTAAGATACTTGCAAATGTCTCACTAACACTCGAAAACGAGATATTTTCTATTGTTTTGTAGTTTTCAGGTGAAATGCAGGAAAGTGACAAGAAACAAGGGCAAAGGGACTTAAAGTGTAAATTCTGAAGAATGTTACGGCGTAACACCAAAAATGGTTACGCCGTAACATAAATTAAGCAAGTACGAAGATCAAAGAAGACTTTACGGCTTAACAATATATCTAGTTACGCTGTAACCCTATATTTGGAAGGAAATCTCGTCAAAGTTATAGTTACGGCGTAACACCTTATCCAGTTACGCCGTAACCACGAAGATCTACAAATATGGAATGAAGATCATGTACATATAGAAGTTATATGAAGGTTACGGCGTAACACCATACCTGGTTACGCCGTAACAGCTGCTGAATTATGGAATTCTGTGTAAGTTGGTTACGACGTAACACCTTTATTGGTTACGCCGTAACAGGTACGATAACTATAAATAGAGGCCTCATTCAAGTTATTCCGACATCACTTCCTCCACAGCCAATTGGAGAGGCGACAAAGGCTTCCAACCTTCAAAGATTCCACTTGGAGTCCAAGGGAGATCACACTTTACTTACTTTTTGTATTTAATCATTCAGAATACGAATCCTGTAAGAATTATGAGTTTTTAATATATGATTTCTTCTATATCTTACTGTGTTTCCGTTACCAAGAGCAGCTAAGTACTTCAAGTGATAGCGTAGTTATGAATTTACTTTTGTTATGATTGTTCCTTGTTAAATTATAGTTTCATTAGATATTCCTTGACTATCGTGTAACCCTAGGTTTTGGTAGTACATGTGGTTTGGACCTAGCTTGCCCCATTAATAGATTACCTTGTCATGATGGGATCTAATGGGTACTAGGGAGGATCACTAGCTCTTTACCTGGTGTAGGAATTGACCGGTCACCGCATAAAACAATCGATACTTAAAAAGCACAGGAACTCTTATAGAGGGGGTTAATAATCTTTATAGGTTATTAGATATGTTTTGGGAATAGTTAGGATTAATCACTGCAACCTAGTTAACCTACCTCCCAGATGATTCAGGACTGCTTCAAAATCGCAGGAAGTATAGGATAGACTGTATATGCGCATTCAAGTCTATCGACCTTAGAAACAGTAATGGAATGATAATTTGACATTGCATAGGAAATGTTCGTCATAACAATAGTAATGAAGTAACTAGGTTAGCATGTTTTCTCTCTTGATATCTCCTATCCTTTTAATTTCAGTTTTTTATTTTATTGTACTGTTTTTCTATTTCTTTCAATTAAAATCAAAAACCATTTTCGAAACGTGACATTTCAAATTAAAACTAATTACACCTTAGCTCTTGGGACAACCTCGGATTTACCATTCTATACGACCCACGATCGGGTTCTTTGCCCGTTTGTGCGTCGTTAGGTAGATCGAGTTTTATAAATTTAAAACTTGATAAAAATATATTTTAAAAGAAAATACACATCAAGTTTTTGGCGTCGCTGCCGAGGAGCTAAAAAATTAGTGGTAATTTGAACTTTTACGATTATGTCTTTTCTCACTTCTATTTATTCTTTAGGAAACATCATGGATGAGGTTGACATTGAAGATCTCACTAGTGAATAGTATCTTAGGCTCACACAAGAAAATCAAACACCAAAAAAGATTGAAGATGACTATCGCTGAGTACGTGGAATACGAGAAGAAAATGAGTGAGAACCACATCAGCAATACTAAAACATATCTCCCTACCTATTTCAGCAAATGCGTACCAACCCATGACTCAATCTGGGAGTTTGCTCACTACTTTGGTCCTAACCAACCAGGCGCCGAGTTCGATTGTGATTCAGAAGATATGGAGGAAGAGGTTGAATTCATGACCAACGATGAAGTAGTCATGAGTGAGCAAGAGAAAAGTAACAATGGAAATACTCAGAACATCTAGCACTTTGAAGAAAAGGATGATGTTGACAAATGGTTGAATGTTGAAATAACAAAACACCTGAGTATATAGGGAGTGGAAAATACGAAGGATGCCTTAATCAACATTAATAAGTCCATCAAAAAGGAGATGAAAGATGATATCATGAAAAAGCAAATTGAAGCCTCGATAGCTAACATAGATAATGAAACATCTTCCATTTCTAGTAGTGAAGTAGACACTGGTGACGACAACACTTCCCCTACCGCATCATGTCTACTACCCAAGGAACAGAGTCCAGGAAGTTGACTTCTTCCTTTTAATATTGATGACCATAATCTTTATGCTATCACCACATTAGAGGCTAAGGATAATATCATGCCACTGGATGTCTATAAATACCTTTTGATAAATTAAGAGATGCAGGAACTGTAGAAAATACCACAGGAACTAATGAGCCCCAAGGAGCTATCGATATTTTGGTAAAATTTAGGACGTTAGAATTTCTATGTAATTTCGTTATAAAAATGGCTGATGATGTTATAATCTAAGGAAGACCATTCCTTGAATCAACTCATGCCCAAATTGATGTATTCAACGAAGAAATCTCATTCGAAATAGGCAGTGAAAAATTTAAGTGTGACATAAACTCTCACCAGTGCATCAAATTTTTTTACATGATAGACATGGCACATGAGGAAGAAACCTTTAATCCCTTTGAAATAGGAATATATTTATTCTCTTATGAATCCCCCGCATGCCTTGAGTTTGAACAAAGAAGTAGGTCTTATGGCACCCTTAACCCACAGGATGAAATAGCATAACCAATCAGTTTTTCACCAAATAGAAGAGGATTAGTTAAGAGATGGCATGTATGTAAACCGATACATGTAACCTATGATAACAAAAATGGTAAAGATTGTGGGATGTGGCTGACATGTGACCCTGACTCAAAATTCTGCTTCAGATATAATGAGGTCTTTGGGGTAAACAAACAAGGGGGACTTAGGATGTGGATATGTTTTCGTGATCATGAGAGACGAACCATGAAAGGGAGTTACATGGGATTTGCTGACTTTCTTCAGGTACGTTATGTCCAACAGAAAATTGATGATACAACACGGGAACGAAGATATTACGAATGTGTAGCCTCAAACTACGAGTTTAGTAAACATCGCACTCTTACATCGACAACCTTGAACGATCATTTCCCTTATGATACAAACAATCCAATTCCAAAGGAACATCTAGAACAAGAGGAAAATGAGCAACTATCTATAAGGCCACGTCCATGGAACTATTCATTTGAGGAATGGCTAAAAATTAGGATAGGACATAACAACCTACATGAATCCGACCGTGAATTTATTTTCAATGAATTGATTCTGGATAGTTACGATGTTGAGGAGGAGTATGCTAGGGAGATTGGTGATCCATATTCTAGGAGATTTGATGAATATAACAGGGTGTTCAAAAATGAGATTGAACATTTATCAAATGAGTACATTTTAAGAATAGGAAAGACAGGGTATGTCCTAGATGATGTATGGGAAAATGTCAACAAAACTACAAGAAAATCAATGAAGCATGGCACGACGAGGCAAACAAGGAGGACAAAATGTGGCGGATTAGGGACGAGAAGACCGACTACAATCCCCCTTATGTTGACATTGAAACTTTAAAGGTAAAGGATGGAGTAGTTTTATATGCATTACTGATCGTGAAAACAAATCCCTACCATTAGGATGTGTGAATGGAGCACGCTTTAAAGATATGATTGGGAAAGAGCTAGAGGGCAATAAGTATGTTCATAAAGTAACGTAGAGCACGAGTCTAACTTAAAGAGTCATTAATAAACAAAAGTGCTTGTCGGGAGACAACCCGTCTTTTATTTAATGAAATTTCTTTTTGTATTAGTTGGTTTGCATATTTGTTACATTGTTTTGCAGAATCTAGAAGCTAAGAGGCAATTCTCGAGACCGGCTCGACCCATAATCATTGGTAACCTTGCTGAAATTGCAGCAGTTACGGCGCAACCACTACAGTTACGCCGTAACCACTACAGTTATGACGTAAGCCATTTCAAGGTTACGCCGTAACACCTAAAAAACTTAAAAATTTTACCATTTCATTATGACATAACCACTATGGTTACGCCGTAACCTTGTTAGCCTCAAAATATTGAGTCAAACATGAAGTTCGTTCATTATGTATGTTAGTCTCGGTCAATTAATTCGTTAACGTTGTAATAGGAAAGTATCGGGAATCGGGCTCGATAGTTAATCTAATATTGTATATGTTTCGGGTTTAATCCC
>BQNB010093223.1:2461-25087 GCA_026074375.1 Tanacetum coccineum | reverse complement strand
CAGTGCGATTTGAGCCTTCCAAAACGCAAAAAATCGATTTTTTGTTCTTTCTACCCAAACACCCATTTTGGATTAAGTGCGTTTTAAAAACGCATTAAAAACGCACAGCCAAACACCCCCATAATATAATCGTGGTTTCGTGGTTTAACTACACGATTAAATAGGGGTGAGCAGAAGAAACCGAAAACACCGAAATCGAACCGAAAACCAAAAAAATCGAACCGAAAAAACCGACAGAAACTAGAAACCGATGGTTCGGTTTTTAATTTTTCAAAAATCGAAAAATTTCGGTTCGGTTACGGTTTTTTTTCAAAAACCAAACCGAACCGAACTAAACCAATTTTATAATAATATATAATTAATATAATATAAATAAATAAATGATAACTAAAAATTTTAAATTCATATTTATTTTATGGATGAAATTATTATAATATATATTATCTTAATGTTTATATATATGTTTGTCGTGTACGTGTGTTTACTTGCCAATATATCGTTACAATGACAATGATCATAATATGTGTATTTTTATATGCATGTGTGTGTGTCTCTCATTTATATGTATATAATGACAAAAAAAATAAAATAAAAAACAACCAATTTTCTACGTAAAACAAGTTTATTAATATAAATTAGCAACAACCAAATGTAAACGGTTTGAAACCGAAAAACCGAACCGCAAAAACCGAGAAACCGAAAAACCCGAACCGCCAAAAACGAGCGATTTCGGTTTTATAAAAACCGAATATTTCGGTTCGGTTTTGGTTTTAACCAAAAACCGACCCAAACCGAACCGTGCGCACCCCTACGATTAAACACTTTTTAACAAATTGAGATGTTGAAATAATAAGACTATGCTTATTGGTGGCTCTATTAAACCGATTGAAGGGTACAAAGGACACGAATAATTAATATTATATTAAAAGTACACAAAAGAATGAAAGAAATGTTCACGATGAACTCACTTGGTGGCTTCTAATTTTTTTTATCCAACCGTCACATTTCACACTATGAATCACTATGCATATTTTCTTTTATTTGGAAATGTCACACTAGGTTAAGTTGTTGATAAATGGTAAAAAAAAGAAAGATTGATTGTATATATTAATTGAATAGATGAAAGAATATAAAAATAACATTTTTAAAAAATATTGAGTTGTGATAAATTGTTACTCCCTAATAGACGGTATGGTGGTGGGTTTGGCAAAACTCACCTAGGTGACTTATCAAAGTCACGCGCTAGTACCATCCCGGTCAAAAACTCACCTAGGTGAGTCCCCACTAGCTCGGTGAGTTTGGAAGAGTTTTAAAGAGTGAGTGGTGACTTACTCACCTAGTGTGAGTTCCATTTTGTGGGGTCAACTCCTTTTTATTAAGTGTATTTTAATTGTTTGTGAGTGTGTGCAGGTATTTAGTGGGATATATTTTATATAAAGTGAGTATTTTAATGAAATGTGAGTTTTAGTGGTAAGGTGAGTTCTGATTACGGTTGAAAGGTGAGTTGTAAGGTGAGTTTTATTTGGAGAGAGAAAGTTGATGTGGCGCTGACGTGTCAGGTGGGTTTTTCACCACCATACCATCCGACCTAAGCATGGTCTAACACCTAATAACCAGTCGTATATAAATTGGATTATTATGTTGTCGGTTATAACTCACTTCTATGATAGGAAAGTAATACATAAAGGACAACTAGAAGGGACACGATATAAAAATTCCCTTTAAAAAGCCATTTGTACCCCTTTTATATTTTCTAATTTTTTTAATTTTTTAATTTTAATTTTATTTTTATAATTTTGTTTATATTATAAAACTATAGAACTGAAAGTGCGGAACAAAAATAATAAAGTTTAACAAGTTATAAGCATTAAACTGTCAAAAATTACCGAACAGAACTGATAAAAATCTGTGTTGTTACGTAAACTGAGGGACACAAAGAATCAAAAGTACGAAACATGAGTACTTTTTGTGAGACAGGGGATACCAATAGTAACACCCCAACTGGAAATAAAGATTTCTACTTCTTCACACGTCAAAGCCATAACATGATATGATAAAACAAAAACAATCTAATAATTATGTATTATACCCAAGGTTATAAATAGCGTGAGGCGTGACGTAGTGGCATAGTCAAGCCTCAAGCTTTAACGTGAGATGTGACGACATGACATTTTTTAGGCGTGACTTAAGGCGGCAAAAAATCCTTATATTATAAAAGATCCAGTTTCTATGCATTCAATATGTTGTTTTAAAGAGTCAACATTTACCATTCTTATTCATGATTAGCCTCTCCATGTGCCCTCTCATTGAAGCTGCAAACATTTTTCTAGTTTTTATACATTCAATAGATTGTGTTAATGATTCAGCATTTGATTTGTATTCCAAAAATTAATTTTTTTTTCTTTATTTCCATCCACCATCACGTGAATATGAAGTGTTTCTGAGAATACAAATCAACATGGAGTTACAATGATTCAAATGCAAACAAATTCCAGATCTTACATTCATTTGCATATTTTTTGTCAAACCCGCTCTAACAAACTTGCTATGAGATAATCAGGTATGTCATTGAACAGGCGGCCTGAACATGTTCGAAAATCATCAGGTAGGTTTTTTGTTATCTAATAATGTTATACCTAATTTCTTTTTAATGATTTTGACTTTTGATTATGGCGTGAAATAATTTGGGAGTTAATTGACTAATTTGATGGTGAATCGAAAGATGAACATATTATGTTTGACCTTCAATCTCTTTTTGATTTTAAAATTTGGGTTCATGTCAGAATTGGGGGGGTTAGGTTAATTTTGTTTTTCGGATAATCTTTTGCAGGTTACTTTGCTGATGCTGCTTGCAGGTAAGTGTTTCTTCAGGTTACTTTGCTGACTTTTTGCCGAAAGTTGTGACGTTAAACTTTAAATAGTTGGTACATAATTCAACCCGTCTCCTTTTTAGTTACGTTTTGTTTGTTTGACCCATTGTCAATGGTTTATAGGAGTTCAGTTAAGTCATGGCTTACCTCGGAGTTCATTTAATATGTGGTAGCATTTTCATTTTATAGAAAAATTGATCATTTTAGTAAACTATACATTATGAGTTTACTTTATATCTTCTTGCTCTGAACTTTACAGGATACAGTCTCCAAAACCGGGATTTAGCATAGGAATTGATGGTAAGCATCCCTGAGGGAAGGTAAGATCGTTTGCACTTTTTTTGGTGGAATATCTTTATTAGATGGTGTATCGGAAAGAAGGCTATTTATTTGGGAATGTCATTTATTGCTGAGTGGTTTAGGAACAAAGGGCATTTTATAAGTCCCAAGTTACAGCAACAGGTAACATCTACATCTGTATCCCAACAGCTTTGTAGCATACATTTAAATATATTTCTTTGACTAAAATGGATAAAATTTATGTCCGAGTTTAGGTGCACTTGCTTTAATTCAGCTTCAAGAGGACATGAAAAAAAACCAAGTGCAGAGAGGAAATACACAGAAGAGAAACTTGAAGAATACATGAATTCTCACAAAAAGCAGATGATTGATTCTCTTTGGAAGCTTAACATGGCTGATAATAAAGCCACACTTTCCCGTATGTCTCAGATGGTTGTGTGTTGAACCCTGTTTCTTTTCTCATTATTTAATATATCTATGGTACATACATATGTGTTTGTGTTCAGGTTCTTCAAGATCCTACTGTGAAAAAGGAGGAGCTACGGGCAAGAGCTAAGGGTCTGAGGACTCTTGGTCGGATCTTTCAGGTTTTCCTTTCTGTTTTGTATCTAGAGATGCGTTATAAAGCAATACAATCGCGAAAATATTAATTGAATTATAATGATTTTGGAAATTATGTGCATTTAAAAATAGTCTTTGAATTACTCTCAAAACATTTAAGCTATATTTTTTCAAGTCTTGATACAATATGACACAGTTGAGATAGAAAAGAACCCATGCCAAATCTTTCATACGTTAATGGTTAGAAACAGCCACCTATAATGTCACCATTTACTAGATAACTGATGCATACACAATTACTTGGGTTTCAGAAGGCAAAGTCGGCCAGTGAAACTAAAAGTGAACCAATATTACACTTTGGTGTGCATAATGTGAATGGAGTCGATCAGGATCACTCTTCAAGGGGTGTAGAGCCCAAACAAAGTTCTCAAACCACCATGGCACCTCAGGTATATTCTAACCTCTTCATTTTAGATTTAAATGATTCATTTTGTTTCACTTTTAGCTTTTTTAATAACCACTCTCATTATACCTACCGACTGTTAGGACTTTAGTAAACAATTGTATTAATTGACTCCTTAATTAAATGAGTTGTCTATAACTTCAACATAATTGGTTGCTGTTGTCAACATAAATGCAAAAGAAAAACAAGCACCCATATTAAGCAATGAGAATAAATGCAATATTGCAGTCCCATGCCTACCAATTATGTATATTTAATGACTTGGTGTAAATATTTTTCTATCACAATCATACTACTACGTTGTTAAAAAAAAGTAATATCAACCATATGAGTTTGACTTTTTGTCAAGAAGGGATGTTTGGATTTGTGCTTTGAAAGTTATATAGAATAATTAGAATCAGACACATCTTTGATATTAATATTTTGAACACGATATTAAATTTTTCATCAAAGCAATAAGAAGCTTATGAGTTACAAGTACGCATACCTGCTAACCAATTTTTATATTGTAGAAAAATGAAACTAATTTTGTTCAAAACTTTGACAATCAATATATCTTATTAATTTCTTGGAATTGCTTTTGTTGTTGCACTTATTTCTGTTTTGCTGATTTTTGCGCAGTAAAGTCTACGGTTTACAAGAAAATGGCCAAAAGTATCAGCCTGAGTTTTTGAAATCAAGAACTTTTACGCGTGTTTCATTGGTTTGCGTTGCAAAAGTAGTAAGTTTCCTGTTTGATATTTGATTATGAAAAGCAAGGTTATAAATAGCGTGAAGCGGGGCGTAGCGGCATAGCCAAGCCTCAAGCTTTAGCGTGATGTGTTGCGTCATAGCGTTTTTAAGGCGTGACTCAAGGCGGCAAAAAATATTTATAGAGTAGTCAATATTAGTTAGCTACTAGGCTTAAAATTGAGTAACGGAGTTACTAAGCCCGAATCCCATACAACCCAAAGCATAAATACTTGTAAATAAGCTCAAATCCATGAAAATTTTTAAAGCTTAAAAAAATCACGCTATAGCGCGCTATAGCCCGCTTTATGGCGCCTTATCGCGCTTTATTACACGTCACGCCTCAAGATGATGCCTTGGCCTGTTTCGTAACGTGGAGGCCACGCCTCGCGCTATGGCTCCGCTATAGCGCGCTATTTAGAACCCTGATGAAAAGTATCCATGTGTAGCATTTTTTGTCACTGTCCTTTGGGCCATAACTATAACTCATATTTTACATTTAGGAGAAGATTATATAATAAGTATGCCATACCCTTGCAAGCACTTTTATCTGCAGTTGCATAAACCGGTAACATCTGAAGATACAGAATCTACACTAATAAAGGTATACTCTATTTCTTTTAGGGTTTTTGACTGATTTTAGGTATTCACTTTGGATATCATTATTAGTTTATAATGGTGGTTGTAGTAAAAAACGATAGTAGTTAGGGGTGTTTGTTTCTCTTTATTTTTCTCAGCTAAAGAGCTAATTTGATTACGACTTATGTTACATACATCCATTTTTTCCGGCTTAGCTTGAAGCCCATGGGCGCTTAGATAAGCTTATATAAGCTCATAGACCGTAAAACAAGCCAAAAATGTGCTTATGAAATATAATCCGAACTGAAATAAGCTCATAAGTCGAAAAGTAAGCTTGAATGAACATGCATTTAGATTGATACAGAAGGAGATAAGCAGGTTATAAATAAGCACCTTATACAATAGGGTGTGGTTTCTTTCCCTACTTATTTTCAACCATATAAGTGGGCTCTCAGGCCTTAGGTTTGTTATCCACCTGATGTGTGTGCATTTTGATGTTATATGTGGTATGTGTATGTCTATTCCGTATGCCTGTTATCGTATTCCAATGATTTTCGTCACACTCTGTGCTATTAAAGTCCCTTGTGGGGCAGGTCTTTATTTCCAATATGTATTGAGCATGATTAAGATAAGTTGCATTTTTACTCACTCATGATAAAAGTTTATCCCAGCAATCAGTTTGCTTCACTAAAGAAAAAAGATAGAGTATAAAGGGCAACGTAACCTTAAAAAGTTAACTTTAACAAATAACCACTCCCAAATTTCATTAAAAAGAAGACGCATTAACTCCATCATCAAAAGTTAAAGTTCCTTTCTTTTTTGAAAGTTTCTATGAGCTAAACATAGATTTTTCAACATAGAATTACATACGTAGTTTGTAGCAATGGCATGTTTTTTGGTCTGCCCTTCTAATAATCAAGTTCTGATTCTATTCGTCAAAAGATTTTGGTCGGTAATATAAGCCGGTTCATTATTTGTTAAATTAAATAATAACAAAGATAAAAAAGAATGATATATGAATATGCAATCTCATGACTATTGATTGAACGTTTCTTGACCCGTAATGTATGTGAATTTTTTTGTATGTTTAATAAGTCAAGAATTAGGTAAAATTATTTGGTAACGGTAATAGACGGCCAGCTCCTTCAATATATATGCATTTCGGGTATACATGCATAATTTGTATTTACCATGTTTAGTATATCAAAATGGTTACATCATGTGTCTTCTATCTCAGATTCCATCAACCAAAAACAAGAAAAAGAGAGCAAAGGAAGAAATTAAAGAGCGCCTTATATTATTAGTTGCATCACTTTTTTTGTAAGGAAACTTAAATATTTTATATTTTCTCTGTTTCATCATATATACGTTTACAGATTTTACTGCGATGTCAATCCCTGCACTTTTGTAGTTACGATCCATAGCTGATTTAAAATTAAATATCATATTGGGGATGTTTGAGATTGTTTTCTGAGTCACTTATATCTTTTTAATACATATTACAAGTGTTTGGATAAAAACAACCTGCCTGCTTATGGTTAGGAGTTGGGTGTTACCGACTCATTCGATTTTGGATTATTTTACTTCATTAAATCTTCAATAACTAGAATGCCCAAGCATTTAGACAACTGAGAATCTGTTTAAACATCAATTTTCAAAAAATAAATATACAATGCTTGGGACTCAGAGTGTGATGCACGCTACGTGAAATCAAACTATAACGCAACCTAAACCGTTCAAGTCGATCTGAGGCTTAACATTTGATAGTTATGTTACATTCGAGGTTAAGAACTTATTTTATAACTATTTGGCTAGAAATTGCGATGCACGTTTCAATCCGACGAACCATTAGATTTATACTTCAATGATTTTCGTACAACATTACGACTAAGGAAAAGTTTAATTTTTTATCGAAAGACGAGCCCGGTGCAACGCACAAACTCTACCCATTTATAAACATAAATCAATCATACACATTATTTTCCTTTAACATAAAGTGTTAAATTTAGTGCCACAAAAGTAGCATTGATTTGGATAAACGACTCATTGACAACACAACCCGTTTTATATAAATCATGTACATTACATAATCAAATGGAGAAAGTAGCTTAGCAATCCAATTTAACCTAAAGACTAAGCCCGGTGCAACGCACGGGTGTCGACAAGTCTCGTATTTATAGATTTATACATTTATATCATATTTTATAATTATATGAATGGTAAATATTATTAAATTGAAGCCTCAATCCAAAATATTAGTAAATTCAAGTTCAAATCTCAAATATTTAAAAATTCCCTAAACACTTCAAAAAAACTCGTCACGGCTTACACCTTTGCCTGCCTTTTCACGCCTCAACTCAGGCCACGCCTAGAGTCGACGCCTTGGTCTATTTCGTAATGTAAACGCCGCGCCTCCTGCCTTGGCGCCGCCTTAGCACTGCTATGGTGCGCCTTTTAGAACCCTGATTATACTTACTAGTAGTGACCCGCACTATAATGCGATGGTAAAAAGCAGACTTAAATAGTTTGTGGTGTCCGCTATAGCTATGAGAACGGAGGTGTGTATAGTGGCGGAGCTAGAATAGTAACTACATAGGGCCATGCGCATAATAACTATAGGGGGCATGGCGCATCCCCGATTAAAAAGTTCGTAATGTGACTTGAACAAATTAGGTCGGGTTTAGTCAATGACGACAAAAGTCTTTTCTCCCGTTGTCATCACTCGATCACTTCCTTTTCCACTAAGTGATTGCTTATAACACTAATTGGTAAACTTCATATATTACTGATTGTTAAAATCTTAAATCCCTAAATTTTAATATAGTTTAAATTAATCAATTCTAAAAGGTATTAAAGGTATTTAGAAACAATTTAGGCAAAATAGTTTAAGTTTTCAACTTTTAAGATTTAAGAAAAATTACACTCCTAATATATTTGATATTGTAAATAATTAATTATGGGAAAAAGATCCTCTAATTTAAAAAATGAACATGATAAATTATGTTGAGGTTGTTGTGAGTAAAACTTTAATTTAAAATAATATAAACTTCTCATAATGATGGTTCACTTTTTCTTTCCCGCTCACAACAAGCTTAACATGACCCATCATGTTCATTTTGAACATTAAATGATCCTTTTCCTTAGATCAATTAGTAATGGATTAGAATCCTCTAAAGTTGAGTCAAACATGATACATCATGTTCACCAATCACAAATTAGTTAATTGTATAAAACTTTTTCTTTTAATAAAAATCATGTGCCCACTTATTTATTTTCACTCACAATAAACATAACATGATCAATCATGTTTGACGATAACTTTAAAGGATCATTTTCGGTAAATTGTTTTTGTCCCTAGTCATGCCATCCCAATTTCCAACCCCACAACCCCACGTCCTAATCCATTGTCCCATTTCCCATATGATTTCTTCTTCATTTTTTTCGATGAACCAGTTCACCGAAGATCATATTCGCGTTAAAATACATTATCTTTTTTAAAATCATGAGATAATGCTGAGGGAACTCTAGTTATTTTTAGGAAGGCACCACACATTTATTATACCAATTCGACTTTTTATCATGGTTTGTGTGTTCGCAAAACTTTCGTCGGAGGCGCCGCCCCCGCTACTGCACACATGGCTTTGCCCCCGGGTGTGTATGTCTTGTCTATATGGTGTTAAAATTTATGTGGTACGACCTTTTGTAAACGCGCAACTAAAATTTTTACATAATGGGTTTTGTAGTTATTTAAGCCTTTTCAGTTTTCACCCAAAATAGTTGCACTCTAGTTTTCTCAATTTCGGCTGTGCACACCGTATGTAGTGTTTTTTTGGGTCTCTTTCTCTTCAATGGTCTTGTTAAGGAGATTGAATGCCATTTTTTGTAATGTGTTTTTTTAGTTCCATTTATATATATGTTGCCATTCAAAAAAAGTTACACCGGCAGTTAGATGTGATCATTTATTTCGAGGGAATTACATATATATCCTTCCAAAACACAATAATTACGTATATATCAAACTCAAACTCATAATTACATATACTCTCTCCGTCTCAAAATAAGTGTCCAGTTTGACTTTTTAAAGTCAAACGGGTTTAACTTTGACCTTAAATATACTTTTTTGTGTTATATAATACTTGATGAAAATTATATCAATGAAAAATACACTTAAAACCCAATTCATTCATATATTTTACATCAAGTATTATACAACACACACAAAAATATGTAAGGTCAAAGTTGAATCAGTTTGACTCTCAAAAGTTAAACTGAACATTTATTTTAGGACGGAGGTAATATATCCTTATAAAGCTTTTTAAATGTCAAATATATCCAAATAATTAATTTTTCTATAATTAAAACTAGTAAAAAATTTATAATCAAATCTTTTACCTGGTAAAGGAAAACGAAAAGTGTGGACTTTTGCATTTCAAAATAAAAGAATGTTTCCTTATTAGGTATGATACTTCTAATTTTATTTTATTTTTAATTATTGTTTAATTAAAAAGCTTAAATACTTCCAAATTTGGCATTATTTTGGTGGAGAAATCTGATTGAGGAAAAAAACACATAAAAATATAAATACACACATAAAATTATTACGGGTCATAAAGTTTTTATAAAACAATACTTGAAAAATTAGGAGGTAAACTTAATAAAACAGGTTTTTCAGTTGTTGAATTTTATTTAATTATATTGAGTTAAGTGTAAATTTATAATTTAACAAATTTTGTTATAACTTTAAAAATTTTAAGGCAAAATTTCCCTTTAGAGAACTGTAGACCCTCTTTAGTCTTATATTTTAAAAAACAACAAATGCAAACAATTCTTACTTCAAACAAAGGATAACGAAAAGTGAGGACTTTTGCATTTCAAAATAAAAGAATGTTTCCTTATTAGGTATGATGCTTCTAATTTTTTATTATTTTTAATTATTGTTTAATTAAAAAGCTTAAATACTTCCAAATTTGACATTATTTTATGGAGGGAGAAATCTGTTTGAGGAAAAAACACACCGTTAAAAATATAGTAGTCAAAATTTATAAAAACTAAAACTTTGAAAAAATATTAGGGGTAGAAAAATCTCTGTATACGGTGTTATAATTTTTAACCTAAAATTATATTGAGGTTAGGTGTAAATTATAATTTATCAAAAATTTTGTTTTTTACTTTAAAATAATAAGCAAATAACCCCTTAAATTTATAACCCTAGACTTATATTTTAAAAAAAACAAATGCAAAAAATTCTTACTTCAAACATAAGGAAAACGAAAAGTGAGTGACTTTGCATTTTCTAATAAAAGGAAAATGTTTCCTTTATTAGAATGAGCTTCTATTTTTTTTATTATTTTCTAATAATTGTTTAATTAAAGCTTAATACTTATAAATTTGGTATTATTTTGGTGGTGAAATCGATGAGGAAAAAACACATAAAAAATTACGTGTCATATTTCTATAAAAATACAAAAACTTGAAAAAATAGGGGGTAATTACTTAAAACTTTGTTGTTTTAATTCTAAATAAAATTATAAAGGTTAAGTGTAAATTTATAAATTTACCAAATTTTGTTACTAACTTTGAATAAATAAGAAATAATCCCTATAAACTGTCTATAACCTACGGTACCTTTTTATTTTAAAAAACAACAAATGCAAACAATTCTTACTTCAAACAAAGATTTAACATTATTTAATCACATCCCAAACAATCCTAAAAGTGTAGTTTCGCTGGGATTAGTTGGCTCACAATATCGAGTCAGAAAACATGTAAATAAAAAAAAATTACTAATTATCTTACTACATAATATATAAAAGATTTAATAAATTCATTCTCTTGATATAATTTCGATAATACTCTATACATAACTTATAAAACAGGAAAATAAAAATTATGATATATTTTAAGAAAACATAATGTATAAGCCTCGTGCGTGCACATGTATTAAAACTAGTATACATTGACAACAATACCTTTATTCTTTTTTTTTTGGTTTCAGATATAACAACCCACGAATGAACAAACACAATTAGTTAATAAACAACATCAATTTTAAGAGTTGGGGGAACGGGTGCGTTTTTCGACTGCGCCAAAGAACGGCGCACGCTGAATGAACGGCACACGACTCCGGTGCTCGCGCCGTTCGGTCTCGCGCCGTTCTTACCAGCCCACACCATTCTATATTTTTATATTTTTTATTTTTTAAAACTAGCCGTTTATAGTTGTTGGAGGAGCGCATTTTTGAATTTTTATACCCCAAAAAATCCCATTTTTACCCCTTAAAAATCCTATAAATACCTCCTTATTATTTCATATTTCACACACACTTCTAATATATATTCTACTTCAATAATATCCAATTTTCTTTCACCTATGGATCCCAATAATCACGATCATTACGACACATACGATCATTATGATGTTTATTTTCAAAGTGACTATGATCGATTTACGCGAGATTATGAACATTTTGTAGCTTTGTGTGAGCAAGTGGCCGGGGGTTTATCGAATAATCATTAGATTGTAATTTTAATTTTATGTAATGTTTAATCTTATGTGATGTTTTATTTCTATGTAATGTTTTTTTTAATTTAATGTAATGTTTTTTTATTTTAATGAATTAAATTTTAGTTTTATTATGTATTTTTTAATTAAGTAAATTAAAAAAATAGCCCAACGGCACCAGAAAAGTGGTGTCAACGGATGCCCCAGTAAATATGGTGCCGTTCAGTTTCTGGTGTCGTTTAGTATTTTGCTGAAGTGACATCACTTTTTGAGAACGGCACGAGCCGAACGACTCAACCGTTCCCACCACTCTAAACAATATAATATCAATTCTAAGTGTTTGTCAATGTTTATTATCCAACCCACTTAACAACATCAATGATGTGTTTGTTTTTTTATTGGGATTGGGAAAATTAATTTGAGTAGACACTTAGAGGGAATCTACGGATTTTAGGGTTCGTTTGGTTTGTGGATAGGTTTAGAATTTGGATTTGGATTAAGATTTAGATTTGTATTTAATAAAATTAAATGAAGAGAGAGAAAATATATTATTAGTATATATTTATTTTAGAATTTTATTTAAAACAAAATAATAAGTAATATTACTAAAGACAAACCCTGGGCCCACAAAATTATAAAACCAAGCTATCTTATAAGGTTTTGAGAAATGTGGGACCTTTATGTTTGATAGCTAATTTTTAAACCCAAAGATGTAAACAAACGTATCTTTTATCTTTAAAGCCAAAACTGATATCAAAAGGCCCAAACCAAACAGGCCCTTAATGTCATTTACGAAAATTAAATGGGAAATGGGTTTAGTACGAAAACATTCAAAATTTCCAGTTTGTAATTGTTGGTAAAAGACACTGATACAAAGTGAGAGAGAACACCTTAATGTGTGTTAAAAAGTATTGAATTGAATTGAATTACAAAGTTAGGGTTACAAGTATTTAAATACTACATTTTGGCGGGAAAAGTAAAACTAACTAACTAATTCTAACTGACTGAATTAAGCTAAAGCTACTACATTCTATTACATATGGATAAGCTACTATTCATTAGAATCATCATTCTGTGAAATCCCCTTGATCTCTTGCTCTGTATAGATTGAACTGAGTGTTTGGCATTACGGTTTGTAGCAGAGTTGGAGTGTTTGGATCCTTGTTTAACTCCTGTCTTATCACCCCCCTCGCAAGTTGGAAATGTGTAAGGATTACACATGCCTAACTTGGTTAGACAATTATAGTGGAGAGGTCTACTTAAGCCTTTTGTAAGAATATCAGCCAATTGATTTTTTGTAGAGATGTATTGAGGCAAAATTTGTCCTGCTTTGACCTTATCCCTGACAAAGTGGCAATCATTCTCTATGTGTTTGGACCTTGCATGATGAACAGGATTGGAGGCAAGAGCTATGAAAGAAGCATTGTCACACATTATAGGAATAGGAGTAGGGACATTGATTTGAAATTCCTTGAGTAAGCATTGTATCCATGTGACTTCACAAGTACTATCAGCAAGTGCTCTATACTCAGCTTCTGTAGAGGATCGAGAGACAACTGTTTGTTTCTTTGATTGCCATGAAATAAGACAGGATCCTAGAAAAATGCCATAACCTGTGACTGATCTTCTTGTAAAAGGACAACTGCCGAGTCACTATCACAGTAAGCAGTTAAGTGTAGGGTGTTTTGTGTTGGAAAGAGAAGACCTTGCCCAATAGATAGCTTGATATATATGATAACCTTTAGAAGTGCTTTCATGTGGGTGGTTCTAGGTTGTTGCAAAAATTGGCTGAGTGCTTGAGCTGCAAAAGAGAGATCTGGTCTTGTGATGGTCAAATAGAGTAACTTTCCAACTAAAGCTCTGTAGAAAGAAGGATCTGGTAGTAAGTCACCATTGTTTGGGGTGAGTTTTTTGTTAGGATCAAGTGGTGTAGCAGAGGGCTTTACATCAAGTAAACCAGCATAAGTGACTAAATCAAGAGCATACTTCCTCTGTGTTATGGCAAGCCCATCCTTGTTCCTCAAAAATTCAATGCCTAGATAGTAATGGATTGGTCCTAAATCCTTAATGCTGAACTTTACATCAAGGCTTGTTTTAAGTTTTTCAATCAAAGACTTGTCATTGCCTGCAATTAGGATGTCATCCACATAAACAAGTAGGCTGATTGATGTTTTGGCTGTTTTGAATGTGAAGAGGGAAGTGTCTACATAGCTTTGATTGTAGCCAAGGGACTTAAGAAAGGTTGTAACTCAAACCACTATCTATTGGCTTGTTTAAGGCCATAAAGTGATTTCTTCAACTTGCAGACTGTGTTTGGAGGAAGTTGGTGTGAGTATCCTTGAGGTACTTGCATATATACCTCTTCATTGAGATCCCCATGGAGAAAAGCATTGTTGATGTCCAGTTGTTCAATGATCCAATCATGTTGTATAGCAACACCTAGTAGAGTCCTTAGTGTGACCATTTTGGCCACTGGTGCAAAAGTCTTATTGTAGTCAATACCCTCTTTTTGATTAAACCCTTTTGCCACAAGTCTGGCCTTGTACCTCTATATGTTTCCATCAGCTTTGTGCTTGATTTTGAACACCCATTTGCTTCCAATGGCTATTTTTCCTTGTGGTAAGGTAGTGAGTTCCCAAGTATCATTCTTCTCTAAAGCTTCAATTTCCTTATTCATTGCTTCTACCCATTTAGTGTTTTTGGAGGCTTGATTGAAGTTGTTGGTTATGTGCATCTGTCTATGTTGTTTATTAAGTGAAGTGATTTAGGACTGAGGTTATGATAGTTAGGATAAAGTGAGTGATGATATTTAGAGTTGAGGGATGTATAAATATTGGATTTTGGTAGTTGTCAGTGATAATCATTAAGCTTTGTTGGTAGCTGTCTGTTTCTTGTGGATGTTCTTATGTTTTTGGGAGGTGGTGTTGGAGGAGGTGAGTCTGGTTCAGCTGTGGGTAATGGTGCTGGTGATGGGTTTGGCATAGCTTGTGTTTCAGGGGTGTTTGGTTCAGGGGTATTTGATGGTTCAAGAGAATTTAGTGTAGTGGTTGATGTGGAGGATGATTGATGGGATTGTGAGGGAGAGGATATGGGTGTGGAGGTAGTTGGAGTGATTGGTATATTAGGATGTGGTGTAGGAGTTGGATAGAATGTTTGTGTGTATGGTGTAGTTGTTGTTTGAGGGAGGTGACTCTTTGGTTTAGAAAATAGGAATTGATGCTCATCAAATAACACATTTCTGTTGGTTATTGTTTTGTGTGTGAGTGGATCATAAAATAAATAACCTTTTTGATTGTGTGGGTAGCCTATTAGAACAGATGGCGTGGCTCTAGCATCAAACTTATCTGTGGTGTGGTGATATGCATAGGCTAAACAACCTATAGTTCTCAGATGATCAAGTGTGGGTGGTTTGTTGTGGAGTAGTTCATAAGGGCTTTTATTGTTGAGGATTGGTGTGGGTAATCTGTTGATGATGTATGTGGAGGCTAGAAGGTTGTAACCCAAAAAATGAATGGGAAAATGAGCTTGAAAGTGAATGGATCTAGCCATTTCAAGGAGGTGTCTGTGTTTTCTCTCAACTCTGGCATTTTGTTGGGGAGTATAAGGACATGAAGTTTGGTGTGTGATTCCATGTTTTTGAAGGTGTGTTTGAAAAGAGGAATTAATGAATTTAGTGCCATTGTCACTTCTGAGAGTTTTGATTTGAGCTTGAAATTGTGTTTGAACAGAGTTGTGAAAGATGTGAAAGGTGGAAAAGACATGGTGTTTGCTTGGCAATAAATAAGTCTAAGTTGCTCCTGAAAAATCATCTATTATTGTAAGAAAATATGTACATTTGTTGAGTGTTGGATGTTTGTAAGGTCCCCATACATCAATATGAACAAGTTCAAACTTTGATTTAGCATGTGAAGTACTAATAGGAAAAGGTAATACATGATGTTTTGCTAGAGGACAAATTGTACATTTGGAATCTGAACTATATGAAAATACAGGAATGTCTTTGATTTTCTTGATGGTTTGAAGAGGAGTGTGTCCAAGTCTTGTGTGCCAGAGATGAGAGTTGCTGATGCTAGAGAGAAGAGTTGGTGATGATGACTTTGGGGTTGAGGTAAATGGTAAAAGGTAGAGTCCTCCATGAAGGATGCCATGTGTTTTGCTTCCATCATGGGTCTGAAACACAAACTTGTCTTGAGTAAATGTAAGTGAGTGGACAATGTTGTGTAGAATCCTACTGATAGAGATGAGGTTGTAGGTGAATGTGGGTATGTAAAAAACGTTGTCTATAGTAAGGGATTGTGTGAGTCTTACTAAACCAGTGTAGGTAACTTGAGTTGTGTTTCCATTGGGTAGGAAAACAATAATTGGTGTGTGTAACTTTGTGATGTTATGCATTAGGCTTAGGGAAATACAGACATGGTCAGTGGCTCCACTATCAACTACCCATATAAAGTGTGATTTTGGTTTTGTCATGTGAGAAGCAATGAATGAGTACATCTTAGCAGCAGAGTTAAAAGAATGAATACCTGTAACTTTGATAGGAATGGTGATGTTGTCAGAGAATGAAAGTATACCTGCAACATGTGGTGCAGTGCCTGATGTTTCAGCTTGATTGCCTTGGTTTTGCATCATTAGAATGACTTGGTTAAGTTGATTCTGCAGTAGATCCATCCTGGCATGAACTTGGGACTCTGCAACATCTGAAGTGGTGGAAGTTGAATACTGATCAGGGGAGTTCATTGGATGCAGTGGTGTGTCCATTGGTGGTAAGTTGTCCCCAGTCATCATGTTCACTGATCTTTGACCCCTATTGGCTTGCTGAGTCCTCTGAGATGGTGGTTGGTACTTGTTGTGTAAGGGATGACCAAGAGGATAACCAAGTAGCTTGTAGCATTCTTCTTTAGGATATCCTTTCTTGCAATAACCACAAAAAATCCCTTTCCTAAAAGTGGTCCTTCTTTCAGCTTAGGGTCCATTTGTGGGATTGTTGGGAGTATTTGGATGATTGTTGTTTCTGTAGGATGGAGTATAGGCATTTCTGTATGTGTTGAGTGTGACTGGGGTTTGAGAGGAATGTTTGGGAAAGTCTCTTTGTTTCTCTTCCTGTCTCAACATGCTGTATGCCGTAGCCACAAGAGGTAGGGGTTGCATTAACAGAATTTGTCCCCTAATGTTTGTGTAACATTCATCTAAACCCACGAGAAACTGATTCAATCTCTTTCTTTGTTCCCTTTCACCATTTTCTTACTCATTTTCATAGCTACACTTACAAGTACAAGCATAAGGTGCCTCAATTGCATCAATCTCATCCCAAAGACCCTTGAGCTTATGATAATAAACCTCTAATTGGCTAACTGATAGATCTTATGTCCATCTAATTGAGAATAATGTTCTTGTAATTCAGACCATAAAGCAAAAGCATAATTGACAAAAGTTAGGTGATTACCAATCTGTTCTGACACAGTATTCAAGATCCATGAGATTAACATGTCATTTTCCCTTTCCCAATATGCTCTAAGTGGTGAATCAACTGTTGGTTCATCATATTCTCCATTGATTAACTTCAATTTGTTCTTAGCACTCAAGGCAATCAACATTGATCTTTTTCAAGTTCCATAGTTATCAGATCCATTGAGTTTCTTTGCAATGAGTAGTAATCCTGGGTGATCATTTGGATGGAAGTACAGAGGGTGATGAGGTGAATTAATATCATCTTGTGGTGGATTTGTTGTAGAATTAGTGTCTTGAGAACTGGATGTAACCATTGTTTGTTGTTGTTTGAAGTTTAGTTGAAATCAGATAAAATTGAGTTGCTTTTGTTGAGTTTTGAGTGAGTTTTGGGTGTTCTGATGATTGTTTATGTAGATTAGGATGAATTTAGTGATGATTATGGTGTTGATGGTAGATTATGATGGTTTAGTGGTGAATTATGGTGGTTTTGAGTAGAGAATTTGAGCAGGAAATTCAGTTATGGTGGGAAAAGTTTGTTAGGTCATCGGAAAAGTTTGTTATACTCATCAGAATCAGTTACTCACCACAGAATGTGGTGGTAGCTCTGATACCATGATAGAGAGAACACCTTAATGTGTGTGAAAAAGTATTGAATTGAATTGAATTACAAAGTGAGGGTTACAAGTATTTAAATACTACATTTTGGCAGGAAATGTAAAACTAACTAACTAATTCTAACTGACTGAATTAAGCTAAAGCTACTACATTCTATTACATATGGATAAGCTACTATTCATTAGAACATCATTCTGTGAAATCCCTTTGATCTCTTGCTCTGTATAGACTGAACTGAGTGTTTGGCATTATGGTTTGTAGCAGAGTTGGAGTGTTTGGATCCTTGTTTAACTCCTGTCTTATCAATTAGTAGTTTAGTACTTCATTAAGTTTAGAAGATCACATTGTGCAATTTCAACAATACCATCAATATTTATTGCCGCAGAAAGGTAGAAGGAATAACCATGACTTTTTGTAACTTGGATATGTAAGATGAAGTTAGTATTCGAGGTTTAATTTGTTTAATTTAGGAACCTAGATTCCGGGGAGATCATTAATGAAATTGTTTTAACTTTAGGTTCAGGAAGTTTCTAGCTCCAGAAAGTAAAGAACAACGAGGTCCCGTGATTTAGGTTACTTGTTTAGTCAGGAGAATGTGATTAGTTTTTATATATGTGTATATAATGCAGGGAATGCATGCAAATGATACGCTTTTATTGATAAAATTAGCATAACAATAAAAGAGTAACAAGCTAGTATCAGAGACACATAACTAAGCAGAAACATAAACGATAACTAAAAGAAAGCACTAAGAAAGTCGAGACTCGTGTTTAACACGATATTGATAATAATACAATGGTGTGTTATCAAACACCAAGAACAGACTTTATGTATTTTGCAGCTAATTTTCTTGCTCTAAAAAATGAATGAGCTGACGTGTTATTACTTGTCCAAAAGGTTTATATTGGCGGGAAACCATGACCTTGTGCACCCTTTTAGGTGCGGACTCACCTTTCACGAAGGACCTAGCCCCGGTCAATAAGCGCTTGTTCCAGTGAAGCTGATGTGTTATTCCTTAGATACGATTTGTAAATCTGTTAATTAATACATAAATAATTAGGTGATGTGCTTGAGCGCAAGCTCAAATTTTTGGAGCTGCATTTTTGTTCGTATGTCGCGCGGGTATGCATGAACTCATAAGCTTGAAACTCATTGTAGCCCAAAGTATATAGAATAATAGTGTCCAAAGACAATATCAAGTCATTTTGTCAATAAGATTTTGCAGCATGCATGTATTTCATTCAATTCATAAAACTCAATGAAATCTTCTTATTATGAAAAAAGGAGGTTAAGCAAGGCGGACCGTCTCAACCATAAAGCTTCTAAACTAAACGTTTTAGGCTCCGACTTTTATAAGGCCTCTATATGTGAGTGCTAATTTTTAGATAGTCACTAATATAACTACGAAATACACATCCGATAGTTCATAAGTGCAAATGAAGAAAAACCAAAGCTTTAACAATAAGGCGACACTTTATAAAATAAAAAAATTTCTGAAAGGTGCCCTTATCAGCAAGACCGCTTTAGGCTTTAGACAGCCCTGAGGTTCAGGGAGTGGTACCAACTACTCGGTGTGAAATTACAATATTTTGATGTGTAAATGTTAGTATTCAATTACTGAGTGTCTTGATATAATCTTTTTTTTTTCAATTCTAGCAAAAATGTTGGGCTACAAGAATATTGCCTTTTAACAACATTTTTCGTGACAGTACAGCGAGGTATTATTTATATGCACTTTGGGCCAAGTTGGGAGTTCGTCTTATGTTAAATGAACGAACACTGCATGCTCAAAACTATAGTTGGTGATGTCAATAATTAAATGCCATTCTGCAGGTCATTTTAGCTAAGTTTTGATTTAACCAGCTTGAGATAAAACACAAACTATACAGAATCAAATTGATTAACATGCAATTTTTTCTTAGAACAAATAAACGATATTGTTGCAGTGTGGATGCCTACTACGGGTGTCATTTTTAACAGTGCCCATACACTTAGTGACCTAACTGAATTTGGATCAAACGTTTTGTTCATTATTCAGGTTTTACCGATTTTGGGTCATTAGCAGCGTGATGTTAATTCAAAACCAGATCAGCTATCCCGTATGTATTGTCCAAAATTCAGGTAACCTGAATAACCCATGTACTTGCTTCTGCTTCTGCTCTTATTACTTGCTAATGTTGACTGCAGAGTGCATAGTGCATACACACAAACACACTAGCGTTTTGGGCTTATACAAGGGGTGTAGATGGGCTCATATTGAGCTGGTGTTGTTAGCACATACCGAATTTAAAAACATTAAGTGTTAGCCTTAATTTATTGAGACGAACAAGGAAGCTCGGTCACTCTACGATGGAGCTTCGGTCTTTAATTAGTTAATGTTGTAACAGGATAATATCGGGAATCGGGCTCGATAGATAATCTAATATTGATATTTTCGAGGATTAATCATCCCAAGCAAAACCGAGCCCGTTTCCTATTTTAAATAACCGCGCGTCCACATTAAATTTTGTAAGGGGTATATAATATTTTATATATTTATATATATAGATATTTTCTTTTTAGAAAATATCTAGTTTTCATTTTTTCAATATATCTTTTCTCTCTTTTCTCTCTCAACTCTCTCTCCTCTCTCTCTCTCTCTAAACTAATCATCTCTTTTCTTCTTTCTAGTTTCTTGTTTCGGAATATGAAGTGAAGTGTTAACAGGAACCTACAATTGGTATCAGTCGCCTCGGGTGGGTTTAGTGATTTGTTTTTGTTAATTTTTTTAAAGCTTATTATTTTGCTAACTTGTTTGTTTTCATTTCGTTATATTTTTTCCTCGTTAGGACGCTGGGTGCGTTTTTTTTGTTTGAAAAAGAAAAAAAAACACCCCACACATCTTTTCTTTGAAAAATATAAAAGTGTTGTTGTGATATGGGTCAAAAACACGTGAATGTTTCTGTTTTGTTTTTTTTCAATTGAGTAGTTGTTGGTTTTAAGGTAACAAAACATATGGGTGTGTTTCTTTACATACAACACCATCTTTCTCATTAATAAGAAGGGTGCGTTTTTGTTTCTGTCATATTTCTTTTTTTCACGAAAGAGCTGAACGAGTAACATCTCAAGATCACCGAACGACTACAAACTAGTGACCACCGAACGAGTAGAAAAACAAAAAGGACCGAACGAGTCAAAATCTTCCTCAATCGAACGAGTGAAAACTTATAGAGCCGAACGAGTTCTTTTTCTTCAAGGACCGAACGAGCGGAACCGAACGAGCGGAACCGAACGAGCGGAACCGAACGAGCGGAACCGAACGAACGGAACCGAACGAGTGGAAAAATCATGGACCGAACGAGAAACATTTTCTTGGAGCCGAACGAGTTTTTGCACTAGCACCGAACGAGTTTTCTTCTAGCTTGAACGAGTATCTTCAAGTTTTAACAAATTTTCGGTTTTCGGTTTCGAGTATCGGTTGACTACACGACTTATAACTTAGACCGTTGTGTTCGTGATTCGTTTTCGATCAACGTGGTGTATTTAGTTTTTACCGACGATAACCGTGCGACTCCGCGAGATCAAATTTACAAACGTTAACATTTCTCTAAATTTAAAATGAAAGAGATGATGTATCAGGGAGGGAAAAACGTTTTTTAGTTGTTATAATTTCAATTTTACACTATTGGCCCCTCATCTTTAAAATAGTTTTTATATTTAACCTTTAGACTTTAACTTATTTTCTATTAACCCTTTCTTTTTTAAGCAAGTTTAAATATGACCTTTTTCTTTCAAACTTTTTAATTTTTTTTTCACTTTTAAACTTTTAATTTTTGTTATTTTTTTAGTTTTTACATTTTAGTTTTCACAATTTTCAATTTTAGCCCTTTCGTTGTAAGAAATTTCCACCGTTCATCGTTTTAGCTCACAAATCGTTTACAAAAGTTTAAGTTTTTCAACAACAACAACGATTTGAACAACAATAATTCTATTTTTACGGTTTGCTTGACATAGTAAAATCCCGCGAAATACTCTTGTATTTTTTCGGTTTAGTCAAGACTTGTAAAATCCCGTGAAATAGTTTTTTTCCCCACAACAACAACAATCACACCCACTTAAGATCCAACAAAATATTTCACACTTCATAATTCATAACTATTCATTCATCATGTCTACTCTAGTTAACACATCCTCAACAGAAATTTCAGTTGAAATTTCAGTTGTCAAGCAGAAACATGATGAGCTACTCAAAAAGAGTCTGTTAACTAGGTCACAATTTGAAGGTCAACTCAAAGAGAAAAATAAGTTTATTTCGGATTTAAAGGTTAAGGAAGGAAAAGACATTGACATGATGATTGAAATGGACAAACAAATAACGTTTTTAAATGAAATTCTTTATAAACGCAATCAGTCAATTCAGACCATTCACATGTTAGCACCCAAATGCGCAACGTATCATGGTAGATCAACCTTTGCTAATCCAAAGTACCTCAAGAAAGCTCAATCTGATAAGCCTCGTTTGTATGAGATCCCATATGATACTTCTGATCCTGCAAACAGATTTTGCCCCGATGGGGAAGA